>WNWK01003052.1:177500-182141 GCA_009830355.1 Cherax destructor
GGGGTAAAGGAGGTTTTGTGGGCGAGGAGCTTGGACTTCCAGCAAGCATGTGTGAGCGTGTTAGATAGGAGTGAATGGAGACGAATGGTTTTTGGGACATGACGATCTGTTGGAGTGTGAGCAGGGTAACATTTTGTGAAAAGATTCAGGGAAACCAGTTAATTGATTTAATTGGACTTGAGTCCTGGAAATGGGAAGTACAATGCCTGCACTTTAAAGGAGGGGTCTGAGATAGTGACAGCTGGGAGGGACTTTTCTCAGCTGTCGTATCTGAGCTCCTCTGCAAAGACAGTGATTATGTATGAGTGTGGTGAAAGTGTTGAATGATGATGAAAGTATTTTCTTTTTGGGGATTTTCTTTCTTTTTGGGTCACCCTGCCTCGGTGGGAGACGGCCGACTTGTTGAAAAAAAAAAAAAAAAAAAGAAATATTGAAGTATTTTGTGGTGCCTGGAATTCCACTGGAACGGATTAATTGCATTTCAATTAATTTAAATGAGGAAAATTGACTCCACAAACGAGCAAATCCAGTTGCGAGCAAGGTCATGGAACGGATTAAACTCGTTAGTAGAGGTTCCACTGTACATATATATATATATATATATATATATATATATATATATATATATATATATATATATATATATATATATATATATATATATATATATATATATATATATATATATAATATATAATATTTTATATATATATATAGTACATATATATATATGTACATATATATATATATATATATGTACATATATATATATATATATATATATATATATATATATATATATATATATATATATATATATATATATATATATATATATATATATTTATATATATATATATATATATATATATATATATATATATATATATATATATATATATATATATATATATATATATATATAATATATATATATACAAGAAAGCACTTGGAATTCCTCTATTTTTATTTAATAATATTGGTAGAATTACCGACAATATGTTAAGTAAAAGGACACAAATGCAACTTAATGTGACATTTTATTGTGGCAACGTTTCGCTCTCCAGGAGCTTTTTCAAGCCGTTACAAGCGATACATGGACACAGAGGGTATATATATACTCTCCAAGTGAGGTGTAATACTAGTGGTGGTAGAAGTAGTAGTGATATAAGTCGTAGTAGTAGTAGTAATACAATAAGTTAGAACAATCAATTTGCACATGAGTAAAAGGTGATAAAACAATTACATGGGTAGTATAAATATAGGTTAGACAAATATTTCTGCTGGAGGTTGGAATAGAGAAGGCCTGTAGGAGTGTTCCACATCTACGATGTGCTAGTGTTGAATTAGCAGGAGAGACTATGTGATGTTAGGGTTCACTGTTTTCAGGAGGATTCTTGCTAAGACTTCAGAGATGGTGAAGCTGTCTTTGTTTTGTTCAATTGTGTTAATGTTTAATGTTGGATGCAACCTGGCTGTTGGGAAGAATTATGACTTTGTTTGGAGTGGTGTTGACGCGTGGAAAATTAATGATCTGAAGAGCTCTTTTCTTGCAATCTTTGATGAAAAAGGAAGGAAAATGTAAATCAGTGAAGGTTTTGTGAATGTATGTACATTCCTCGTCAAGAAACTATGGACTACAAATTCGGTAAGCTCTTAGGAAAAATCCGATGATGATACTCCAAACAAAGTCATAATTCTTCCCAACAGCCAGGTTGCATCAAACATTTCTAAAGTATTTGCACAAGCTAACACTAGAGTCGCCATCGCTTCCAGTACTTCTATAAAGGATCTAACCAGGACAAAATCCAAGCACCTTGAACCAGTCAACGCAGGGGTCTACACTATACCCTGTGAAGGCTGCGACAGAATTTATGCAGAAGAAACAGCAAGAAACCTCGAAACACGCCTCAATGAACACATTAATGCATGTAGGAACGATAACCTGAACAACGCCTGCGTACAACACCGAAATTCCAACAATCATCTCATGAAATTCAAAGACGCCCGACTAGTAATCAAAGAAACTAACTTCCGTAGACGCAAGTGCCTTGAATCAGCACTTATCGCTGTTTCTAACACAATTAAACAAAACAAAGGCAGTTTCACCATCTCTGAAGTCTTAGCAAGAATTCTCCTGAAAACAGTGAACCCTACCATCACATAGTCTCTCTTGCTAATTCAACACAAGCACATCGTAGATGTGGAACACTCCTACAGGCCTTCTTTATTCCAACCTCCAGCAGAAATATTTGTCTAACCTATTTTTATACTACCCATGTAATTGTTTTATCACCTTTTACTCATGTGCAAATTGATTGTTCTACATTATTGTATTACTACTACTACTAAGACTTATATCACTACTACTTCTACCACCACTAGTATTACACCTCACTTGGAGAGTATATATATACACTCTGTGTCCATGTATCGCTTGTAACGGCTTGAAAAAGCTCCTGGAGAGCGAAACGTTGCCACAATAAAATGTCACATTAAGTTGCATTTGTGTCCTTTTACTTAACACATATATTTATGTTGTTTTAATCTTAGTTCAAGACTTTTACCGGTTTGACCGTAATAAACTTTATTGCATATACTACAAGGAATCTTATAGACACATCCGTCAGCATTTTGGGGGGAATTTTTTATCAAAAGTCTTTTTACTGTATCAAGATTTTTAAATACAACTTTGATATTAATATTCTTGAGAAAGGAAGGCATATCAACCAAGTTTTCATGGTAAGGCGAACCAAAGCAGCATGGGTTCGACCCCTGGCTAATGCAGTGTTGCTATTGATATATATATATATATATATATATATATATATATATATATATATATATATATATATATATATATATATATATATATATATATATATATATATATATATACATGTATGTATATATATATATATATATATATATATATATATATATATATATATATATATATATATATATATATATATATATATATATATATATATATGCATGCAAAAACATCACAGTAAACAGGTGATATCAAAATATGCAAGACAACGATAAAGTTTATTATGGTCAAACTGGTAAAAGTCTTGAACTAAGATTAAAACAACATAAATATAGCATTAGAACTGGACAAGATTCTAATGCTCTATTTATTCATGTGAGAGACTTTAACTACCCAATTGATTTTCAAAATGCTGAGAAGGTTGTATCAAGCAAGTCCATGGTTGAGAGGAATATAATAGAATCATGTTTCATTAAAAGCAGTTTTGAAAATAATATGAATATTTCTTTTGGTTTATATAAATTGGATTCATTTATAATTAATAAAATTTGGGAAGAATTTAATGATAAATTGGGAAGAGTTTCAGGTCCTTTCTTATGTTAATCTTCACAGAGTCGTGCGTTGTTACGCTACTGTGAGGTGTTGTCTTTGTTAGTGTGATGTGACTGTGAGGTGTAGTCTTGCCCCATTATAAACCTTCTTGTCATGTTTCCTTTTATAGTTCCTTGATAATGTGAGTAGTCACGAAAGCGCTTGGAATTCCTCTATTTTTTCATAGTGGTTGTCTTGCATATATATATATATATATATATATATATATATATAAATCGCAGACAGACGATCTTAACAATGCAAGACAAGCCATGGGGGGTGGAATTCTTTAACTCAAGTATTCTCACACTTCTCGGTGCGTCATCAGGAGCTGTGCAATGTTGCAAACCCTGACCCCATATGGGGTGGGTTTTTTTGGGACCGGTATGTGGTTATCATCCCGCTTCCGTCTCCCAGACAGTCTGAGACTGGCGCATGCCTCCACACTACCACTTTCTGAAAACTTAGCATAGTTCTCCTGTTGTTGACTTTGCAACATTGCAGAGCTCCTGATGACGCACTGGTAAGTGTGAAAGTACTTGAGCTAAAGATTTCCACCCCTCATGGCTTGTCTTCATATATATATATATATATATATATATATATATATATATATATATATATATATTTTTTTTTTTTTTTTTATTAACACATCGGCCGATTCCCACCAAGGCAGGGTGGCCCGAAAAAGAAAAACTTTCATCATCATTCACTCCATCACTGTCTTGCCAGAAGGGTGCTTTACACTACAGTTATAAAACTGCAACATTTACACCCCTCCTTCAGAGTGCCGGCACTGTACTTCCCATCTCCAGAACTCAAGTCCGGCCTGCCGGTTTCCCTGAATCCCTTCATAAATGTTACTTTGCTCACACTCCAACAGCACGTCAAGTATTAAAAACCATATGCCTCCATTCACTCCTATCAAATACGCTCACACATGCTTGCTGGAAATCCAAGCCCCTCGCACACAAAACTTCCTTTACCCCCTCCCTCCAACCTTTCCTAGGCCGACCCCTACCCCGCCTTCCCTCCACTACAGATTTATACACTCTCGAAGTCACTCTGTCTCGTTCCATTCTCTCTACATGTCCAAACCACCTCAACAACCCTCCTCAGCTCTCTGGACAATCGTTTTGGTAATCCTGCACCTCCTCCTAATTTCCAAACTCCGAATTCTCTGCATTATATTCACACCACACATTGACCTCAGACATGACATCTCCACTGCCTCCAGCCTTCTCCTCGTTGCAACATTCATCACCCATGCTTCA
>WNWK01003053.1:0-182135 GCA_009830355.1 Cherax destructor
TATTCAGTGATAGGAGTAGTCTAATAGGGATAGGGAAGGAAATTGAGTTGGCCTTGACAAGTGATATGTGACAAGTGATATGTGTTATGAGTCTTGATGGAATACCCATCATTTAGATGGTTATTCCTTTATATGTTGGATAATAACTTACAACTTGAGTGGTATCAGATAAGACTTCAAATAATTGCTATTATGTAATGTTACAGTAAAGCACAGTTTTAAACATAATTAAGATGGCAGTCTTAATGCCTATGGCCTCTTAGGTTAGAGGTATTCAGTAATATTTATGCATATATGTTTTATGTAGAGGTATTTAGTTCACAAATTATTGGATATAGTGGCCTGTGGTCGTGTTGTATTTGTATAAAACAGGGTTTTATATTTTATCTGTATGATGTTAGTTTTTAAGTGGTTATGTTCAGAAACCACAAGTGGAGTGGTCTCAGATACGAATTTTCTTTGTATCATTGTCACTATATAATGTTAATGTTTTGTATAGTGTTGCAAAGTTTGTTGTTAATGTACCTGTATGTGTTTTATAAATAAAATATAAAAAAAAACCTTGTGATCTCTGACAGCAGTGTCTCTGCAATCTCCCCGATAACTGGATTAACCATTTCCTTTAAATGTTGTGGCCTTATTCCAGTGTAACCCCCAGCAGAGCCGGAAGGGAATGACATTATTGCTTTGTAAATGTCCGAGTCTTGCACAATCAGTGGTTCCACAGTGGGGACAGAGGTGTTGGAACTGTTGGTACCCCTGGTTTCCCTGGCAGGGTGCTTTCCTCTAAGTGCTTCAGCAGTGTCAGCATCTCTGGGGGCAACTGTATCTTCACTGGTGATAATTCTGATTGCTCCCACTGTGTTGCCCTCTTCAATTTTCTTGCTCACTTGGACTCTGATTTTTCGCTGTCAGTGGAGTGAGTGGGGTTCTGCCTCTCCCATTTTTGTGTTGATGGGGAAGGGAATGAGGTTATCAGCTCTAGGAAAGTCTCTTAAGGATTTAATGATCATTGAGGCTAGCCTCTTTCCCCTTCTTTCCGGCACAGCTAAGCAGACATTGCCAAAAAGTAGTAAGTTGTGCCATGCCTTGATGGTTGGTGGAGCATTTAGGATAGCAGAACCATCGTTTACTTTTATTAAGAGGTCTGTAAGTTTCCCAGCTGCGTGTGGACGGGCTGCTTTGGGAATATGTGTGAGTGTTCTGATACCTGTTGCTTTAATTGCTTCCAGGATATTATCTGATGAGATGAGATCTGTTGGAGTGGGTTCAGGTGCCTGAAGTGGCTCTGAGTCATCACTGTCCACAGGAGGACATCCTGAACCCGGGCAGCTGCCATGTTTACGGAGAAACCATTAGAGTTGAGACAATGAAGCTGTAAACACGACCGACACTTGCCTCTCCTAGTATTGCCAGCCGTGCCATTTCCCTGGCTGCTTGCTTCCTCCTGACTGGCATTCATCTGGCTAGGTAGACTGTAGTGAGTACGACATGCTGGGTGGGTAAGGTGCGTGGAAGGTAGTGAACTTGACCGTGGTGGCCTGGTAGGGCTTGAGGGGTGTCGCTGGGATTTGGGTGAGGAGGCGCAGGTAGTTGGGTGGGGAGGCGCAGTTTGTTGGGTGGGGGTCGCCAGGGAGAGGATGAGGGAGTACACTACACATGGATTTTGCACTCTATATATTGTTCACACTGTCTTACAATACACACAATACACACAACATTATTTGTTTTCCATGTACGTCATGAAAGATGTGGGTATGTGCACTGTTGAACACCAGTGTCTTCCTTCACCACCTACACACAGCGCCTCTTCCCTCTCCCCTGTGGCGTGGGGGAGGAGGCACTGGTCACTCCCTCGTTAACATATATATATATATATATATATATATATATATGTCATGCCGATTAGGTAAAACTGGTCAATTAGCAAGAACTCGTCTAAAATTAAGTCCTTTCTAAAATTTTCTCTTATACGTTTAAATATATATTTTTTTCATTTATGTTAATGAAATAATTTATAATTTTGTACCAAGAGAAACTTTGAAAACCTACCTAACCTTATTACAACAAGCACAATATAATTTAGCCTAACCCAACTAAATATATTTTAGATACGTTAACATTAATTTAATAATAAACACACAATGAAATATATTTTTTTCGTTAGGTTCAGAATGATTTTGGCGAAATTATTGCATACACAAATTTTCACTTGTCTTATATGGCAAGGTGAGCATTGCTATTTAAGCCAAAATCACAAGTTTTACCTAATCTGCACGACATATATATATGTACTCACCTAATTGTGGTTGCATGTGTGTGTGTGTACTCACCTAATTGTGGTTGCAGGGGTCGAGACTCAGCTCCTGGCCCCGCCTCTTCGCTGTCCGCTACTGGGTCTCTGCTCTCCCTGCTCCATGAGCTTTATCATACCTTATCTTAAAACTATGTATGGTTCCCGCCTCCACTATATCGTTTGCTAGACTATTCCACTTCCTGACTACTCTATGGCTGAAGAAATGCTTCCTAACATCCCTTTGACTCATCTGAGTCTTCAGCTTCCTGTTGTGCCCCCTTGTTTCTGTGTGAAACAGGATATATGTTTTTATTGGGTATTTTGGCGACGCATGCACAGTTGTATAGGATGGGCATCATCAGGGATGGGTTGTGCGGATCGTGTGGGGTCCTGAAAACGGCGTATCATACTGTATTTCTGTGATACGTTGGTGGGGGTCAGGGAGTGGTTTAGTGGGGTATTAAGGAGGGTGGGGGGGGTGTTTGATGACCCTGAGGGCATTGTGTTTGGACGTGGGGACTTTTCTGGAGGACGTCGGTAGGGCGGTAGTTTACTTGGTGGTCGAGTACATACATATTTTGTGGGTAATGTGGGAGGCTCCCGGAGCACAGCGTATCCGAGCGTTGGCAACAGGTATTTATAGGTCTAAGTGTAGAAATCAGGTTATATATGCGGGGACATGGTGTAAAGCTTTCTCTCAGGGTTATAGGGAATTAACTATAGGTATTCTGTTGGGGAGGGGGTGAGGGGAAGGGGGGAAGGGGGGTAGGTACCTCAGTAAAGTGCTGGTCGAAAAGGGGGGTATGGTCAGGGGGTTCAGGACAGGGGAAGATGTGGAGGGTGACATGGCTAGGGTTTATGTGTGTTCTCTCCGATGACCGACACCCTCTACCCAGGGGGCCAATGCCGGGTCACCATTTGGAGAAGACCCGGGCTGGATGTACCGGCGAACCTAAAACAACAACAAACAACTCCGGTGTCACCTGGTAGGGCGTCAACACGTTTCGTCCACCAGCCAGTGGTCGGAGGTCAGGTGGACATATATTGTAATGTGTTGTCATTCGCCACCCGGCTCTTGAGGCGTACGGGTGTGCTGCACTGAGCTCTGTCCCCTGGCGGCAACTTTGAACAACTCTGTTTTCACCAACATGGCGGCAGCCAACAGACGGAGAATCAACACTGTGTTTATAGATATGGTGGTTGGGGCACTGCAACCAGCGACTGTGGCCACTGTTTTACCCTTGATACTACGAGATGTATACGATATTGACACGGCTGATCTCTATGGTGTGGCATTGAATGGGGTAAATAGAGTCTTCGTTAAACTACTGACGGCGACGGCGTACGAGAGCCTGATTGATAAACATCAAGATAAGATCTACACTGTGAACTCGACTCTACAGGTACGTCTGAAGGACGTATCCCGTACGTACACTTGGGTACGGGTACGGAATGTTCCATTCGAAACGGACCATGAGGACATCAGCAAGGTATTCAGTGCATATGGGATTGTACATATTGCGAAGGCTGGTAAATGGACCGAGGGGCCCCTGGAGGGCCTTCCAGAGGGTTCATTCTCGTTAAAAATGACACTAAGACACCCCATACCGTCCTATGTGGTCCTGAGGGAATTTCGTACATAGGTGTACGTAACGTATATGGGGCAGCGACATACATGCTGTATATGTGGTGCTTACGACCACGTTGCGGCAGACTGTATGAGAAGAGGTGTGCCGAAACCAGGCATAGGTGCAGTTGGTGGGCGAGTGAGGGATGATGACGGTGAGCATGGGAAGGATCGTCCGGTACAAAAAGAGGAGCAGCCACCAAGATTGTGGAGCGACATCGTCCGGGGCGTGGAGGAGCCCTGTCACATGTTACTGACAGTGGCACAGGTGGAGCGGCCCGTGATGGTGGAAGAGGTGGAGCAAACATTGGAAGGATGCATGGACCTGCCATTGGATGAGGTGTTGCAGGAAATATTAAATGAACCTTTGTTAGTGCCGAGTGAGGGTGATGGTGGAGGTGTGGGGCAGGAGGTCAGAGTAAGGGCTGACCAGGGGTGTGATGGGTTGGGTTGTCCGGCCTTGGTGAGCAAGACTGTCAGTGCGGAAATACACCAGAGTGAAAGTTGTGAGGGTATGGATTTGGTAAGTGGCTCCCGTAAGCGAGCGGGTACAACCTCTGATAGTGATGACATCTCAACCCCTGCACAGAAGTCTTGTAAGAAACCTTTAGTGAAAGCGGCGCAGCTTGAGACAGAAAAGTTACCAGGAATAGCGGGTGGTATTAAGGGAGGGAAAAGTGTTACTAAGAGTGGGAGTAAGGGCTTGTCTGCAGTGCCGCTGCCACAGAGGTCGAAGGGCAAACCAACGCACTTATTTTCCAGTGTATAACAAATAATGTAAATGGGTTAAGGGCAGAAGTGAAGAGGAGGTGGGTTGAGGGGACTCTACGGCGACTTGGTGTGCAAGTGGGATTTATTCAGGAGCATAATTTTAGGTGTGGAAGTGATTTACGATTGAATGGGTACCATGTGTTTGCTGGGTCATCGGAGTGGTTAAAGGGTGGAGTGGTGGTGATTATACAGATGCCGAGCCCTTTTACTTTATTAGCATGGGAAGAGTGGGGGGAGGTCGGGGTGTGAAGGTGGATGGGGAGTGGAGTGGCGTGAGAGTTAGTTTCGTGGGAGTCTATATGCCAGCAGAACAGTCTCGACAGGTTAAGATAGATTTTGTTAATGATTATATGATATATGCTTTGGGGGGCTTGGCTGAGGTGGCTATTGTTGGGGGGGATTTTAATTGTGTGATCCGAAACAAGGATGTGGAGCCTCAGGGGGCGGGTTGTGTGTTAGCAGCTTTAAGGGATTTATTGAATTGTGCAGGTTTAAGAGATGTGGTAGGGGCGGGGGACATGGTGGAGCACACTTTTGTGCGACAGGGGTACGAGGCTAGATTGGATAGACTGTATGTGACTAGGGGGGTGAGAGTGGGTAGGGTGCAAACAATGGACGTGGGTTTCTCGGATCACCGTGCAGTTCTAGCGGATGTGCATTGGAAGGGGTGGCGAAAATGTATAAAGGGTATTGGAAGTTAAACTCTAGTTTATTGGTTGGGGAGGACAGGAGGATAAGTTTTGCGTCATGGTGGCTAGAATTTTTGGAACGGGGTAAGGACATGAAGGATGTGATAGGCTGGTGGGAGAATTGTGCTAAGGTGGGTATTCGTGAGTATCATATGAGGTTGGGGAGGGAGGAGGCATATTGGAGGTATGGGCTACAAAAATACCTGGAGGGGCAATTGAATAGTTGTTATGAACGGGGGGGCCGTCAGAAAGTGCAGGAGATATTGACTTTGAGGGATAAATTGAAGGAATTGCAGAATGAAAGATTCAACGGGTATTGGGTGAGAGCACGAATGGAGGATGTATTGTGGGGTGATAGACCTTCAAAGCATGTCTTTGGTAAATGTAGAATGAGGAGAGATGCTACAACTGAGGATTGCATTGTAGTAGAGGAAGGGTTCGAAAGTTATGTTTCAGGGCAGAGGATTAGAACGACTGAAGTGATTGGAGTGTATGTGGATAAATGGTTTGAGAGACATATGAGGAGTGTGTTAGGGGGAAGTGTGAGAGGGATGTTATGCTGGATGGAATACACAAGATATTGAGTAAGGAAGATAGGGAGGGAATGGAGGGTCAGATTACGGAGGTGGAGGTGTGGGAGGCGGTGAATGGAATGAGTAGGGGTAAGGCGCCAAGTATGGATGGTATTGTGAATGAATTTTATAGGGAACATTGGGATGTGTTGAGGGGTTGTCTTGTTAGGTTGATGATAGCATGAAGCAAAGAGGTCAAATGGGCAAGGAGCAGGGCGTGGCGGTGGTAGTGTTGGTGAAGAAGGGTAAGGAGATACAGGCGATGAGTAATTATAGGCTGATTGTGTTGATGAATGCGGATTATAAGATTTTTACGAAGATATTAGGGAATAGGATAAAGCGTGTGATACACCGAGTGATTGCGGAAGGACGGTGTGAAATCCCGGGGTGTAGTATGATTAAAGGTCATGAGCGTATAAATGATTTTATCGATTGTGAGCCGGAAGGGGGGTTGTTGACGCTGGATTGGAAGGGGGCTTATGATAGTGTTGAGAGAGTGGCTTTATATGAAATTATGAGGAAGCAGGGGTTTGGGGAGGAAGTGGTAACTTAGGTTGAGACGTTGTATAGTGAGGCAGGTATACAAGTTCAGGTAAATGGGAGACTGGGTAGAACGGTGGGAATGGGTAGTGGTCTGCAACAGGGATGCCCTCTGTCGCAGATTTTGTTTGCCTGTATGCAGGACCCTTTCTATAGGTTGATGGAGGAAGGAGTGGGGAGAGGGACTAGGGTGGGGGATTTGCCTAGAATAGTAGGGTATGTGGATGATACCACGATTTTGGTGAGCACAGAGCAGGGTTTTGTCAATATTTCTAGGATTTTACAAGGGTTTTGTGGAGCGACGGGGATGCGTATTAATTGGGCAAAATCACGACTGTTGGAGGTGGGTAGATTTTGGGGGCGGGGTATGGGTGGGATAATGAGGAGGCCATAAGAATATGTGGTATAATGTATATGTGTGACAGTAGGATGGCTAGGACTGTGAATTCGGGGAGGGTCTTGAAAGCAGAAGTGACTAGGTTAGAGGGTTGGAGGGCAGGGGATCTTACGCTACAGCAACGTGTGCTAGCTGTGAATACATTAATATACAGCAAGTTGTGGCATGTGGGTGTGATTTTTCCCCTATTGCAAAAAGGATGAGCATGGCTGGAGCTAAGGGTCTTTAGGTATGTGTGGGCGGCAGGTAAGCATTGGATTAGAAAGGAGGTGGTTAGGAACTGGGTGGAATTGGGTGGGCTAGGACTCATAAGTGTTGAACGTAGATTAATGTGCCTGTATGTGAAACAATGTATGGTGCAATGAGGGGGAGAGCATGGAACTTGTGTGGGGTGGGTGGAGAGTGAGGTGCACAGGTGGTGGGCAGGAGCGTCGTTGCGACAGTATTGGGATCTGTTGCGATGTCTGGTGGTTATGAGGCAGCCGCATAAATTAGCGGCGAGTGCGATGGAGAGGGTGGGAGGAGTAAGCCAGGTGTTAGTAGGTGTGGCGGAGTACCCTGTGTATGATTGGGGATTGATATGGAAGGGGTTCAAGGGTCTGCGTATAACTGCTAGGGATAGGGAATTTATGTACCGGTTTTTACATGGGGCAGTGACCTCGAAGGCTCTGCTATTTTGGATGGGAATGGTAAGGGAAGGGTGTTGTAGTAGGTGTGGATTGGAGGAAATGGTGTGGCATGTTCTGTATTTCTGCAATAGTTTGGGACAGATGAGGAGTGGATGGGACGGGTTTTGTGGTACATGGGGGGGAAATTGGAGTGTTAAGGGCTATGAATCTGGATATAAGGGGGGTGAGTCAACAAGTGCGCAGAAGCCTTGTGTATTTAATGGTAGATTTTGTATGTGTGTCATGGCATTTACAAGAAACGGGTGTGAGGGAGCGGATCAGGGCGGTTGCGGAAAATATGTATAGAACCAAATGTAGGAATAGAGTGGTGTATGGGAATAGATGGGAAACAGCATTTTCGGAGAAATATAAGAACATGGTTGTGGGAGGTTTATTGAGTGCTTAGACTGAAAGGGCTCGACATTGGGGATGGGTTGGGGCATATGAAAGTGAGGAGCGTGTAAGGGCTGGGGAAGGGGGGGAAGTGTTACAGTGTGCGAGGGTTTTTAGGAAGATGAGTTATAGAGGTGGGGGGTATGAGAGTGGGAGTTTAGAGGATGGTGGGTTGTGGGAGACAGAACGACTATGCCTTATGTTATGACGGGAATCGATGGACATGGTAGGATATGATATGTGTGGTGGGAGACTTGCAGGACGCACTGGGGGGGGAGGGGGGATTAGTTTTATATAAGGGGTTTTACGTTGGTTTACCTGATCGCTGTGGAGTCAGGCGATGAGGTGTCATGTGATGAGTGTGTTTTGTGACTGGTGAGTTGAGCTAATGTGGCCTTCATATTGTAATAACAGAACAATATGAGCATGTAAGGGTGTACATGTGTTTATGTACAGGGGGTTTGTATGCGATATGTTAATATAGGGTGAATGTTGCAGGAACAATAGTAGCATTGCTTCAAACCTGCATATAGTGTTCAGTAGTGTGTATGATATAACATTTGGGTACTGAAACGTGTGTTGTGAACACTGCAGAGTTCATTGGGGATGTGCCCGGTGGTGGGCGTCTCTGTGTAATTTTTATGCCGGCATATTACTATATGAGCATTTTGTGAGGGGTTTAGGGAGTACCCTGTTGGCAATACTCCATTGAGTGTATAGTGAGAGGTCCCCAGGGGACGGAATTTGTTATACTTAAATGTACGATAAATGAAGTCTTATTGTTTCATGTAATGATATTTACCAATGTCAACTTGAAAAAGTGTGTCATAATCTGTTGTACATATATTTGGAGAGGATGACACTTTTAAGTATTGATTCTTAGCCTTTTGTGCTTTTTTTGTGTTTTCTTGTTAGGAAACACCTCCGGTGTATGTATTGTTTCTTGAAGGGGAGGGGGGGTAAGTGTATAGGGCTATATTGTGATACTAAGTAATTGATGGTTTTTGTATTTTGCTGTTAGTATGTTGTACTATGAGACAGAACTATAAGGTTGTTTCTTGATTATTCATGTACGAATGGGTCATTGTAGCTGTTATATCCTTTGGTTGGGATGGAATGTGTTTTTTTTTTGGTTTGTTTTTTCTTGGCATTGTTTGGCCAATATAGGGTTTTGGCTTTATAAATGTGGTTGTTGGTTTGGATATTGAAAATGACCTTATTTGTTAACGAGCATGTAGATGTATGTGCATTTTGTGTACAGAATTGTTTTTTTTAAATAAAATATAAAAAAAACAAAATGTGTGGTGATGATGCAATAAAAAAAATGTTTTTTCTTTCATTATTTTCTTTATCACTCGTTTATGACTATTACTACACTGATGTTATAACCGACCAGATATTTGCATTTATTTTTATTTAAGGTCCCAACCTTGACCCATTAAATATGTTTGTTTTGATTTGTGTATGCACTGCCCGGCAGCCTGAAACAGCTGATTGCTACCCTCCCTCATACGGCTTCCAGTAAAATCACCCACATTCAAATTTAAATTGTAAAATTCTTGATCTTATGACATTATTCACACTCTAGAATGTTGTTACACTCTTGTAGGTATGTTCACTGATTCAATCACGTACGATGACCGCTAATAATAACCTAGGACAGCTGCTAGAACGGTAAATCCCGGAAGCACTATTAACGATACTGCTTCACGTGTGTGTGTGTGTTTACTCCCCTATTTGTGATTGCAGGAGTCAAGTCGCAGCTCCTGGGTCCGACTCATCGCTGGTCGCTACTTAGTCCACTTCTTGCTCTAAGAGCCCGGTTATCTCTCTTTAAACCTATATATGCATCCTGCTTTCACTGCATCGCTCTCCAGATTGATCCAGTTTTTAACAACTCTGTTGCTGTAGAAATACTTCCTAACACCTTTGTGACTCATTTGAGTTTTCAGCTTCCAGATGTGGACCCTTGTTTTTGTGTCCCATCTCTGAAACATTCTGTCCATGATCACCTTGTAAATTCCTCTCAGTATTTTTTATGTCGATATCATGCCAGCCCTTATTTCTCCTTTCCCTTTAGTTCTGGGACTAGTCTTGTTGGAAACCTTTGCACTTTTTCCAATTTCTTTGCGTTCTTGACCGTGTGTGGGTTCCATACTGGTGTTGAATATCCTATATGGGTCTGACATTCAAGGTGTACAGTGTCATGAATTCCTCCTTACTTAGATGTCGAAAAGCTGTTCTTATGTTTACCAGGCGCCCATACGCTGCAGCAGTTATTTGGTTGACGTGCACCTCATAGGATGTGTTCGGAGTGATGCTCACCCAAGATCCTTTTTTTGGAGTGAGGCTTGCAGTTTTTCACCCCCGAGGATGTACTCCATCTGTTGTCTTCTTTGTCTTTACCCAAGCTTCATAACTTTGCACTTGCTGGGGTTAAACTACATGGGCCATTTGTCAGCTCAGACTAGTAGGCTCTCCAGATTCCTTTGTAGTCCTACTTGATCATCGTCCTCTTGAATTCTCCGCATTAGCTTCACGTCGTCTGCAAACATGGACTCCTTTGAATCTCTTTTCCATCGTGTTATTCACATATACCCCGCTCGACACGTTGGCCCACTCTGACACCTCGTAACGAATCATAACTCGTTTCTTTGTTGTCAGGTATTCCCTTATCCACTGCAGTGCTTTTCCTGCTATTCATACCTGCTCCTCTAAGATTTGCACCAATCTCTTGTGTGGAACTGTGTCAAAAGCCTTCTTACAATCCAAGGAAATGCAGTCTACTTCCCCTTTCTCTCCTGTAGGTTTTCTGACACATTATTTCCAATTCGTTGGGTATCGTGTATGAGCTCATTATCTTCTATGTGCTCCACAACTCTTCTGATAATCCTCTCCATGACTTTGCATACTATACATGTCAGTGACATTGACAATGCTGCCTGTCTGTCTCTCTTCATAACAATTGGACTACATTTGTCACGCTAGTGTCACGTAACTTCCCTTTTGAACCTAGCACGTTAGGCCGCGCTGGGCCGTAGGCCGCGCTGGGCCGTAGGCCTCAGTTAGAGTCCAGACCAGGCGAAGGGCGGACGTATCCACGCTGGCCTCCGTCTTTGTTCATCAGTATACCTCACTCTTTCCTAAGAACTCCACGACACATTTGCTGGTGGTTTTCCTGTTTCAATAGATTTGTTGAAGATTGTTGATATTGGCGCACACACACTGCGTCTGCTCTCTCTCAGGTCTCACGGGAAGATGGTGTCGGGACCCACCACCTTTGAGACAAAGCAGTTTCTTCACTTCCTCAGACGTGTGCAGTGTGTCTAGCACTTGTTGGTGTTTCTACCACCTCGATTTGCTGAATGCTCTTTTGTCTCAACTAAGCTCTTCACGTACGTCCTTCGTATGTGTGCGTTTCTCTGTGTTTGTGTGCTTCCCTGTATATTTGTCAGTGTGGTTGTCTGTGTGTGTGTACTCACCTAATTGTTTGTTTGTGTGTGTGTGTGTGTGTGTGTGTGTGTGTGTGTGTACACTCACGTAATTGTGGTTGCATTGGTCGAGTCATAGCTCCTGGCTATGACTCGACACACACACACACACACACACACACACACACACACACACTATATGTGTGTGTGTATGTATGTTCGTTTACTTGCGTGCATGTCTGTTTGTGTGTGTTTGCGTTATTTGATAGTATTAATGTGACTGTATTTTGCTCTTTGTTTCTCCTTTCTGTGGTGTTGCAAGACAAAGCCCTAACTCCCTCCTGTTTTCGTGGACCTTTTCATACGTATTCTGAAACCTATGCTTAATTTCTGCCTCCACCGCGAGAAAGAAATCAATACAATTCCTGGCCTACTTGAGAATGAAGAGTCCCTGACATCTTTTTGAGATTTTTTTTGTGTCTGCAGCTACTGAGAGTGACACTATAAAAGTCTCTCCTTTTCAAGGAGAGACTTTTATAGAGTCTATGTCCTGGACAAATTTATTATTTCAGTTCATGTTCAGCTATCATTAAAAGAAAAACAGGTGTGAGCGGGTTTCGCAGTCATTCCTAATCGCAAGCCTAAAATCACAAGCACCAGGAAGGAGCTATATTTTTAAGGTGTTTGAAAAGTCAATTTTTGTTTGGTTAGGACTGAGGTCAACGCTTCATTTGAATACTAGAGAATAGTTCGGACACATATTCGGGTAAAAGAGACCTTCAAGAGTCATTGGTTTGATCTCAAGAAACTATTTATGTGTCTTTTTGACATATACTACTGATGTGAATTATGCATATGTATTTGATAACATATCTAAAAAAAAATTTGGAACTCCTACTATTAGTTAATGTGATCTTGTTTCCTCCATTCAGGAAAGTAATTGGGCTTTTGCAATTAATGACACTACTCTTCCACAGGTGTTATTTTTCTGCAATTCCTATTTTCAACGATTCCTATTTTTTCCTGTTTGCATTTATCCAGAAACACAGTTAACGAGTTAACATTTCACCTTTCATTTTATAATTAAGATTTTTGTTCTCTGACGCAAGATGACAAAAGTGAATTAGGTTCACAGAGAGCATGGTGTTTAGTACTTTAGCACCAATTAGCAACGTATTTAATAAAACAAAAGTCCTAAGTACCTGAACAGACGTTAAGCTATATACATCTGAAATGATGATATTTACTAGTCCTAAATTTATAGACTGACATTTCCTGACATTTCCTTTGATTTTGATTTTGTAGAATATGATATAAAATACAGACGAGTTGCATGTGCAACAGTTGGGTATCTTTATTGGTGAAACGTTTCTCCTACACAGTAGGCTTCTTCAGTCAAATACAGAGGGAGCAGTAGTAAATGAAATAAAGAAGATGTAATCAGTCCATCAACCTTGAAGAAAGAGTATTTGAGATATTCAGTCCCTCAGCTCCACATTTTTGTAGACCAGTGGTTCTCAACTGGTGGTCCATGGACCACGGGTGGTTCCCGGTGACATTTTGGGTGGTCCACAGAACGTTCACTATATTTGGTAACAAAGTGAAGATTGGTGCATATAATTTTAAATTTATCAAAAATAAAGTGTGGATCAGCGATATGGGCATTGACAAGGGTGGATGGGGGTGGTCGGATAATGGATTCGCCCATGCTAGCTGCAGCGACAGTCAAACTGCGGAGGCAATATCACGTGAACCTTGCGTGTTGAGGCAGTTGGTTCGTGGCGCCTTATGTGTGTGAGTGTACGCACGCGTGAGCCTTTTCTGTTCGATTCCTCTCAGCTGCCACGCAGCTGCATGTAATGCTGTTGTTTAGTGCAGTAGACACTGAACCGTTGAGCTGATTAGTTGTATCTTTCGTCCTGCACTGTTTTACAGGGGTGGTGAAAGCTGATTTGATTTTCTACTATAAAATGTAATATAAAAGGAAGCTGGGAGGAAGATTAGAATAGTGTGAAATATTTCTGGTCAATTGTTATGCTACTGTGTGCTGTGTTATGCTGTTGTGTGCTGTGTTGTGCTGTTGTGTGCTGTGTTGTGCTGGTTTATGCTGTTTATGAAACTGATGCTGTTTTATTATTGCATGTATATTACCTTCTGTTTTTTCATATCTTTATTAATGAATAACTCGACATACAATAAATATATTTCGTTATATTGTCCACAGATATAGATATATGGCAATGACAGGAGTAAATGTTAAGCGCAAGTGTTCAGAGGACTACACTAAATTCGGCTTCACCTGTCAAGAAAAAGATGGCATGGAATTACCACAGTGTGTTATTTGTTTCAGAGTTTTGGGGAATAACTCACTGAAGCAGCGAAGCTTAAACGCCATCTCGAAAAGTGCCACCCAAATTTGTTGCAAAAGGATAAAGATTATTCTGAGCGGCAGTTATCACTCTTGACACGACAGGTTCATTCCATGAAAAAATACCAATGCAGTTGGCGCTTCCTACATTGTCGCAAAGTCTCACAGGCCAAGAAGCCTCATACGATTACAAAGAAACTTGTGCTACCCTGTGCAAAAGAAATGGTGAGGCTTGTTGTGGGCGAGGACGTAGCGGAAGCTGAATGATATATCAGTTTGTAATGACACAGTGTCGAGACGGATAAATGAGATCTCACAAAACATCAGTGAACAAGTTGTGGATGAAATAAAGAAATTTTTAATTGTTTGCCATACAGTTGGATGAACCAATTGATGTCTCACTGTCTTCTCAGCTATTGGTATTTGCACGATAAATGGCTGAGGGAGACTTCAAAGACGAGTTGATACCACCACAAGGGCTCAGGATGTATTAGAAATTATTAACAATTTCTTTGAAATAAATGGTCTGGATTGGGTAAATTTGGTGGGTGTTACCACTGATGGTGCACCTGCGATGCTGGACTCAAGATCATGGTGCACCTGCGATGCTGGACTCAAGATCATGGTGCACCTGCGATGCTGGGATCAAGATCTGGCTTTCAAGCGTTGGTGAAACAGCTGCTCCATTGGTACCCGGAGTTCACTGTTTCATTCACAGAGAGACACTGGCATCAAAAACACCACCTGATCACCTGAGCACCATTTTCAAAGGATTGTTGAAGGTGGTTAATTACATCAAATCGTCAGCAGTGAACACCAGACTGTTCAGAAAATTATGCCAGGAACTGGGTTCCGACTTTGATGTGTTGGTGTTGTACACTTGTGTACGATGCTGGTCACCAGGGAATGTTGTCAACAGAATTTTTGAACTGAGAGAAGAATTGATTATATTTCTCCAGTCTCAAGGGAAAGAAAGTTTTACAAATATGCTAGAACTGTCAGAATTAGAACTAGCAAACCTGGTCGATATTTTTGGAATCTTGAACAAACTGAATCTTCAGCTGCAAGGAAAAGAAGCAAAGCTGTTCTCTCACCAAGGAATCATCAAGGCTTTTCTTGAGAAATTAGAACTCTGGATCGGAAGAGTCGAAGGTAAAAAAATTGGTTCAGTTTCCATGTGTGGAAGCCATGCTAGGGAAAAAGGAAGCCATTCAGGTGCATATTTTCTTTCATCAGGAATCCATTCCTAACAGATGTTGATGGTGTTCCAGAGGCTATGATGGAGGAGTTCTTGGACCTGAATAATGATTGGGCAGCTAAAGATATGTACCAGCGGTCTACCATGGAAAAATGTTGGGCCAGTATGATTGTTACCCAAATCTGTCAACACATAGCTGATTTCTTTTGCCATTTGGGTCAACTTACATGTGTGAGAGTGGATTTTCATGTATGTTGCACATTATGTTGAAAGCGATATTTGCAGTTGAAAGCAATATTCGTTGTGCATTATCAAGTACCACTCCTAACATTGAAATGCTTCTCAGTGAGAAGAGAATCCAAAAGTCTGGTTGCAAGGAAAAGTTAAATAATCAGATTTAAAAAAAAAATGTTGGCTGTATACTTCATAATTTCAAAATTATGTTTGTTAGAAAGCAATTTCACAGCAGAATGTTAGATATGTATTCATTTAGTTCCAGGGAATTATATTTGTATGAAATATATTTCAGATCAAAATGTTAGATATATATTATTTTACATAACTTTTCGAATTTCTATTTATATGAAATATATTCCAAATCAAATTGTCTGTTGTCTTTGCTTTGCCTTTATATATCATTACTCAAAAAATGAAATGGTTCACGATATTTTTATAATTGGGTTTGTGGTCCATGGGCTGAAACGAGTTGAGAACCACTGTTCTAGACCATGGAGCTGAATTCTTCTCCAGGCTGAGGGACTGATTACCTCAAATACTTTTTCTCCAAAGTTGATGGAATGGTTACATCATCTTTATATCTTTAATACTGTTTCCTCTGTATTTGACTGAAGAAGCCTACAATGTAGGCGAAACGTTTCATCAACTTTTATTTTGTTTACATATGTTCATATGATTGTCGTTATTTCTAAGTATCTAAATGTTGCATGATACAAATAGATTTGTAACATTGGTAAGGAACTCTTTCGTGGTTCTACAGTTATTCTGAAAAATGTGTTCCTCGTTCTGTTGTCATAATCTAATAACGAAATACCTCTACTTTTAATTATCCCTCTTTTAATTAACCCTTTTTAATTACCCCTCTTTTAATTATAAATAAAGCTGGCCTTTTACTAAATTAAAGTATCACACAGAAATCGCAATAACAATGGAGCAGAAATGATGACGATAGTTTACTAACTTAAGTACCAGGGAAGCTGGAATGATGCGCTTACAACGCTTGAACAAATAAGTTGTACCCAACTGTCGTGTTTGGGAGGAAAAATTTATAAGTAAAGTTTATTAAGCATCAGACGACATCGTCATCAACTTCTCTCGTGTTCCTTATTAAAAGTTGGGATTAAACTCATGAGTTACTTTGTCAAGACTTTCTCTGGAGGCGAATCCGGCAGTCCTCAGGACACAAGAAGTATCGATTCAGCTCTTGGAGCGTCGCCGAGAGCGCTGCGGTATGCATATTGTAGAAGCCAGCTTGAACATCATGTCGGTGTTCCCGTTACTAGTGTTGGTACACGTGTTCAAAAAGCCACTAGTTTTTAGCCATTCATCCATGCACATTGAATCCTGTGTTTAGATACACAAGCGCGTTCACAAAGACACATCCACACATACACACATAAACACACACACACACAAACACAAACACACACACACAAAGAAAGTATATAACGCTGACCAGAGCTCATAACCGCCAACGTCATTCCAAACCTATGGAATCACAAACATTCCTGCAGATATAAAGTAATTTGAGGAAGAGGGGGATAGTCATGCCATAAATATAGAAACGCTTAAATGTGTGAGTTCTCAGACACAAGCAGGATAAAAGAGTAGAAGGAAAGAGCTTGGGGAAAGAGAGAGAGAGAGAGAGAGAGAGAGAGAGAGAGAGAGAGAGAGAGAGAGAGAGAGAGAGAGAGAGAGAGAGAGAGAGAGAGAGAGAAAGTTAAACGGGATGGAAAGCAGACAACCTGCAGTTTAGCTGGAGAGGGTTTCGGGGGACAACGCCCCCGCGGATCGATCTGAGACCAGGCCTCGTGGTGGAACAGGGTCTGATCAACCAGGCTGTTATTGCTGGCCGCACACAAACTGACGTACGAACCACAGCCAGGTTAGTCAGGTACTGATTTTAGGTGCCTGTCCAGTGCCTTCTTGAAGACAGCCAGAGGTCTATTCGTAACCCCTTTATGTATTCTGGGAGGCAGTTGAACAGTTGGGCCCCAGACACTTATTATGTTGACTCTCAGTGTACTCGTGGCGCCCCTGCTTTTCATTGGGGGAATGTTGCATCTCCTGCCGAGTCTTTTGCTTTCATAGGGAGTCATTTTCGTGTGCAAGTTTGGTACTAATCTCTCTAAGAGTTTCCAAGTGAATATTATAATGTATCTCTCTCGCCTCCGCTCCAGGGAATACAGATCAAGAGCCTTCAACCGGTCCCAGTAATTTAGGTGCCTTATCGTACTTATGTGTACCGTGAAAGTTCTTTGTGGACTCTCCTGGTCAGCAATTTCGCCTGCCTTGAAGGGGGCCGTTAGTGTACAGCAGTATTCCAGCGTAGAGAGAACAAGCGATTAGAAGAGAATCATGGGCTTGGGGATCCCTAGTTTTGAAGGTTCTCATTATCAATCCTATAATTTTAGTAGCAGATGGGGTAGATACATTGTTGTGTTTTTTGTGGGTTTTTTGTGCTACCCAAGAAATTGCTTTCACCTTTTTCCTCATGTGCAAGTTGATTGTTCTACCTTATTGTATTACTACTACTACTACTACAACTTATGTCTCTACTACTACCACAACCACTAGTATTACACCTCACTCTGAGCATATATATACCCTCTGTGTCCATGTATAGTTTGTAACGGCTTGACAAAGCTCCTGGAGAGCGAAACGTTGCCACAATAAAATGTCACATTAGTTGCATTTGTGTCCTTTTACTTAACATATTGTCGGTAATTCTACCAATATTATTACATGAGATTCTCTGACATTATCACTCCCAGGTCCTTTTCATTACTTTTTTCGCTCTGTAGATGAAGGGTTCAGAGAACCGACAAGTTATAAATTAGACACATATGCAACACTTGGGTATCTTTATTGAGGAAACGTTTGCCACACAGTGGCTCATCAGTCAATACAAAGTAGAAAGGGTAGAGAGGAGGTTTGAGGTAATCAGTCCTCGGCCTGGAGTCGATGTCAGTCCATCAATCTTGGCACTTTCCACAAGATTGATGGACTGAACACATCGACTCCAGGCCGAGGGACTGATTACCTCAAACTCCTCCTCTCCTTACAACTTTCTACTTTGTATTGGACTGATGAAGCCACTGTGTGGCGAAACGTTTCCTCAATAAGATACCCAAGTGTTGCATATGTGTTTAATTTATAACTTTTTCGCTCTATTGTATAGTTAGAATTTGTCGTATACCTTGACACAGTTTTAATATCCTAAGGTTTTCTATATCTGTGTAGTTGAAATTTCTCTTCATTGAACTTCATATTGTTTTGATTGGCCCATTTGAAGTTTTAGCTGATGTCCACTTGGAGTCTTGCACTGTCTTCGATGGAGGTCACTGTCATGGCAATCCGGGTGTCATCCGCAAAGGAAGACACGGAGCTATGGCTTACATCTCTGTCTATGTCGGATATGAAGATAAGGAATAGAATGGGAGCGAGTAGTGTGCCTTGTGGAACAGAGCCTCAGACTTTACTCTGTTTACTATTACTTTTTGTGTTCTATTTGTCATGAAGTTATAGATCCAGCTACCAACTTTTCCTGTTATTCCTTTATCACGCATTTTGTGTGCTGTTACACAAATGTCACACTTGTCGAAAACTTTTGCAAAGTCTGTGTATACTACATCTGTATTTTGTTTATCCTCTACAGCATCCAGGACCTTGTCATAGTGATCCAGTAGCTGGGACAGGCAAGAGCGACCTGCTCTAAACCCGTGTTGCCCTGGGTTGTGTAACTGATTGGTATCTAGGTGGTTTGCGATCTTGCTTCTTAGAACCCTTTCAAAGATTTTTATGATATGGGATGTTAATGCTATCGGTCTGTAGTTCTTTGCAATTGCTTTACTGCCACCTTTGTAGAGTGGGGCAATGTCTGTTGTTTTTAGTGAGTGTGGGATGACCCCTGTGTCCATGCTCCCTCTCCATAGAATGCTGCAGGCACGTGACAGGGGCTTCTTGCAGTTCCCTGAGTCTGGAACTGGGGCAGAGTGCATGGCAAGTCATCTATTGCCTTTTCAAAGTGTTGTGGTATTAGGATAATATCCGAGATTTTTAAGATGACCAAATTTTGGGTCTCGTTCATAAGGAGTTCATGTGGATTGTCGACCCTTAGTCTGGGCAGCGGCTCACTGAACACTGAGTCGTACTGGGACTTTAGTATAAGATAAGAAGTATTTTGTTTTGTTTTTCAATTTCCTTAATTTATTTTAGTTCTTCCTGCGATTCTTGTCTCCTGTAAGATTCCTTCAGCTTAAGTTCGATATTTTCAATTTCATTAACCATTGCCTCCCTAAGAGGCATATACCTAAGAGTATATGAAAGAGGGAGATGGCAGAAGACCTTACATTCTATATTAAGACTATCTACTTAGGATCAACAGCCATCTAATAATCTGTAATTCTGCGGCCTCGCTGTCAGTTTGACAATATACGAAAATACATTAATATAACATAGGCAAACGTAAGTTTGTTTATTATGAAATTTGAGAGTATAGGTGCATTTATGTTTATATAATTATTTCTGGAGGAGGAGGAGGTGTTGATTCACCGGGAATTCTCCCGGCCCGGGTCTTTACCAGATGACGACCCGGCTCTGGCTCCCTGGCGTGGGAGTGTCAGAGACCTGTCTCCCATGAGAGGGGATACCCCTCATCGGCGGGACCAACTGGCCCCAGGCCTAGCCACATTCCCCACCAGCACGAGGCATGGAGGTAGATAGATGCTAGGCCTCTCTGGTCTGCCACCTTCCCTAACGGGAAGGGCAGGCTTACGAGCTGCAGATGGTAGCAAGCTCCAGCCTTGGCACCTACCCTGCCCTAGAAGGGCTGGGCATGGTGGTCGACCCCTATTTCTGGAACTCATATGACTGCTTCTGGTTATTTTTTTTACTAAATTTGCTGTTTTACATGAATATTATGCAAATAATAATGACTTAACACTCATGTGCAACAACTGGGTATTTTGAGCAAAAGTCATTTGTCCTGCGCAGAAGTCTTTAATAATTTGTTTCAGAAACATGAAGACGGTGACATATATATGGGTGCCAGAGGCGAGGTGTGTAGATTGAAGAAATCGTCACGTGTGGGTGGGTCAACTTGTGAAAGTAGATTAGGTACATAATAGGGGCCATAGATTTATTAACAGCGTAGCAGAAATTGGGGAAACACAAAGCAGTTGAAGACATGGTCACATGAGAGCAGGGCCCAATTAATGGAAGTAGAAAATGTTTATAAAGTTGGTCAGATATTTATTAATACATTTCTTATAAATACTCTGTATACTAAGATTCTATGGTAATGTTGAGTCAAACTAGTATCATTAGGTCAGTGGTCTTACATGGAGATTACTGAAACACATGTTCACTATCCTGGTTCAGTATATTTGCTGACAAATGTTTTGCCCTTACATTAGTCTTCATGATTGTAATACAGAGACAGGAGGATAGACTCAAACACTTGAGTCATAGGAGAGATGCGGCAGTTGAGAATATCACCACATGTGTGAGGGCCTCTCCAACTTATAATGTAGGCCACAGATTTAACAAAGGGGCTGCAAAAGAAGTGGAGAGAGGCATCAGTAGAAGACATTCACTGTGAGAAACTGTGGAGGAATTTTTGCAAGTACAATCTTGAATTAACCTTTCACACACATAAATGAGGAGAACTCTGGCACATCAAAAATATTATTTTTTTACTGATATCGATGTACCTCTGAGACATGTGGGATTTTAGGAACAACAGGTCTCTGATATTGTCCCTACTTCAATACCCACCGTCTCAGCTCCCCAACTCACACTTAGCGACCTTAAAATTGGAACATATGGTTCCCAAATAATTACTAAATAAAATTTAAGCCAGTAAAGTGGCAAGATTTAATAGGGTTGTGGACTGTACATTTATTATTATTATATGATTATGTGACTTAACTCAATTTCTTGTT
The DNA here is from genome assembly GCA_009830355.1 of Cherax destructor. Classification (NCBI taxonomy): domain Eukaryota; kingdom Metazoa; phylum Arthropoda; class Malacostraca; order Decapoda; family Parastacidae; genus Cherax; species Cherax destructor. Next base: position 21,133 of record WNWK01003053.1, read on the forward strand.
CATTACTATTACACATTACAGTGGTTCTATTACATTTTGAACAACACATAAATGCAGAACATAAGAATTACTTACCCAGTTTTATCTTGGTGATATATCTTAACGCCTCCCTAGCAGGTTGGTGAACTAAGATTGGCTACTTTACCTGTTCCATGATAATTAAAACACACTGGGAGGTGAACACACACCATTCCAGTACAGTCAATGATATAATTCCTCACCCAGACGACACCGCGTACCGTTTTATCATAATCAACATTAATCTGACAAGTTATTTCACATATCTGGACAATTCCAGACACCACACATTTGTTCTTCCTTTTCTTATAAGAGTCGGCTCATCATTTTCCTATTATCTCCGATGAACCTCAATTTTCTCTGCATCAATTCCGATTCCGATTTGTCATTATGCCATATTTGATGTTCTCTGAACGTTTTATATTAAACATATGTATTTAATTATATTCAGTGACATTTCCAGGTGTGTAGTAGTTTTTTCCAACATTATAACACTTACTTTCACTTAATTAACTAATCACCATATTTTTTATTTTTTTTTAACATATATGTACAAAAATAACATGACTGTATATTACCATGAACAATAAAACAGTCATCAACAAAATCAAAACGAACAACAGAACAGATTGTAACTTCAAAAGGATTATGCCAAAAACAGAGTAAATCAGCACATTATGTGCCGTTATGTCAACATTCTCAGCACAGGAAAAGTATATACAAATAAAATAAGTATTACCATCATAATGGATCTCTCGTTAAATAACACATGAATGTTCACCCTTATTATGCATCACCTGCGTAATGTCAATAACCATATAAATGACTTACAACGAAAAACAAAATGTGTATTCCTTTACCTCACACAATAAAAATGCCTAAATAGAAATATATTGTCAACACCTACTACATTTGGCTTATTATATATTATTGAAAAAGAAAAACTTATGTACAGAAAAAAAAAATCCTGGCTGTCTATTACAGTCACTTACAAAAAAAACAAAAAACATATCTAACACCATAACTGATTGTTTCTTAAATAATAAATATATGAAGATACACAATGAAACATTCACAATTGTAACATCATGTCACTTATCTCAACATTCCGGACAGAGAGAATATATACTAATCATAATATAATACCGCTTGTAAGATAAATTAACAATCGTGATAATGAACTCAAAAATACCTGCTCCCATAATGCAATACCTACATAATGTCAATATTCATACTAATGACATACATCATTACCACACCATCATCTATCACCTCAAACTGCGTCCCATCAACAGTCTAGTCTAGGACAATAAATCTGTCTCACACATAACAGATCATGACTTAAAAATGAATATGTTAATATACTTAGTGAATCATTTACTATTATAATATTATGTCATTTATCCCTATACCATTCAGTACAGAAAAATTATAACCAAAGAAGAAAATAATACCTTATGTATGACAACATACACGTTCAGCATAAGGGTCTCAATTATAACTGCTCCCAGAATGCATTACCATCACTATGACAAAGATCATACTAAAGATATACAACATGACCAAGTGTCAATTAAAAGCACACACAATTTTTTTTCACACAAACTCCAACAAAAAGAAAAAAAACTACCAATGGACACAAAAGCTTCATTAATTATTATATAATAATGCAACTCATCTCCCAACGAGACAGTTACAAAAAGACATCTCATTAAAATTCAGTAAGACTTTTTCTGTAACGTGTCCCATCTTCATCTCACATTATGAAAATTCATTGTACATGATGACAAAACCTATGTCATTAAATAAGAGTTACACTACACCCTATGATCCACCAATCACACTGTACCACCAATACCATAGAACAGCATTACACAGATTCATACCCAAAATCCTCATAAACCAGATTCACTTACAAACATTTTATCCAAACCTTAGGAAAGCTCACTTATTTCCCTTTAATTACTTTTTAACGCCTTCAAGAAATTACCGTCATTCGTCATCCTCATGCAAAACCCATTCCTGCTACAATCACACGATCTACACTTGCATTCTTCCCCACGCTATAAGTCACCCGTCAAGAGTCGTCATCAGTGTTGCCCCCCACCCTATCCCCTATACTCACCCTCACTCACACCTCTGTACTAAGGTCTTACACTCTACCAACCACATGCACTTAACCCCCCTCCAGAGACAAAACTCTTTAATCATTTTACACCTCATTCTCCAGTCAAATTCCCAATAGTCATATTTCTATAACTATCAGAAAAATCCACGTCCCAGGTCCCCCCATGAATCTCCCTATTCCTACACTTAGTTTGATACATACGTCCCACAATGGCTCTAATTCTAACCTCTCCCCTATCCTCCCATAAAATTCACGATACATGTACATAATCAACCACCAAATACATGAGGGACCTTCGTACTTCCACTCCCACACCCCCCATGTCTAAATTTAAAGCCCTTAACACCAAAATACCTCCCCCCCATCCTACGTATTATACCCCCAAACCCTGATCTAACATTTCCCAAACATTTGCAAAAGTATACTGCATTAAAAGCAGTTTCATGTACCCCACACCTGCCACAACCTGGAGATGCAGCCAACCCCATCCAGAAAAGAAGAGCCATCGACACTACAACTCCTTGTAGAAAACGGTAAATCAACTCCCTGACCCTAATACGTAACCTCATCTTGCGTATCCCCTCCCATATCCCCTTCCATTCATGCACCAGATACACCGCCTCCCCCTCTACAACTAGCCCCACCTTCCGTAACCTCCCCAAGGCACTCACTGTCAACCCCTTGGGCTCCCTTATAGCCAAGAGATACCTCAACAAATCACAACACACCCTCAACACTTTCCCCTCCCACCATCTTCGCAAATCACTCATTACCTTACCCACTGTTCTCCCTCCTAACCCACCCAACCTTACATAACATTGCTTCACATACACACACTTCAATCTTAATTCTATAGGGATAAGCCCCAAACCCCGCTCCCCAACCCGTTTCCTTAGCACCTCCTTTTTCAAACACACCTTACCATACGCCCACACATATCGCAATACCCTTACCTCCAAACTCCTTACGTCCTCCTGCAACAACGGGTAGATCACTGCCACATGCCACAATCTACTATAGATCACCGCATTTACCACAATCACCCGCTGTTGCAGTCAGTTCCCCAGTCTCCAGCCCCCATTCCTGCGTATCGCTCCTCCCTACAATCTCAGCCGAATTCATTCGTCTTCCTTTCCTAGAATCATTCATGAAAACAACCCCACAATTTTTCAACTGTTCCACTACTGGCCATCCATACCTTAATCCCAACCTTCCCCCCCTGACCCACGTTCCCACCTCCAACAACTTAGACTTAGCACCATTAACCATCATACCAGTAGCCTTCCCAAAAACACTAATAATTGTATCTACATTCCCCATACCCTCTTCCCCTCCCATCAAAACTGTAGTATCGTTTATGTACCCTACTATACCCATCTCACACACCATCTCACACCCACTTCCCCGACGCCTACTTCTATCAGACTATTAAAAGGATTTTGCAAGCACGCAAATAGTATCTGCAACAGGGGACACCCCGGCCGCAGTCCTCTTTCCATACTCACTTCCCTCCCAACATGTTCATTCACTTGTACCCGCACATTTGCATCCTTATACAACATCTCCACCCATCCTACTATTTCCTCTCCAAATCCCTGTTTTCCCATTATCTCACACAAAACCTCTCTATCGACACTATCATACGCAGCCTTCCAATCTAAAGCCAGAATCCCACCTGCCTGTCTGCCCTCTATAAAATCCCTAATATTGGAGCTGCTACGACCCAGTATTCTATACTGTCCCTTCTCAATCATATGACCAATTACTCATTTCAATCTATTCCCTAACACTTTTGCCAAAATTTTATAATTGGTACACATCATTATAATCCCTGATAGTAGTCCCTTCTTCCCTCTTTTTAACTAGAACCTCCATACCCGTGAGCTGCGCCTCCCCCATACATCCTCCCTCTTTCATACCATTTAGCAATCTTACCATACATTCCTTAATTATTCCCCAGTTCACCACATAAAAGTCGTTAGGTATACCATCCACTCCAGGCGTTTTTCTTCGACTCAAACAATTCACCTCCATCCACACTTCATCTTAACTTATTTCGCCTTCAATGCCCATCCTATCGGACTCCTCCAACACTGTCGATATCCCCTCAACCAAAATCTGTCCCTCCCACCACCACTCTCCACCATTTGTCCAGATAAATACTGACTGCTTTTGTCGATCTCAACATCTGTCTTTTAACATACCCAGCCATATCCTCACACACCTCCATCCCCATCACAGCCATCCCCCTCCTCCGTTTCCTAAACCTCCTTAATACACATGCAAACGACCTATCACCCCATAACACATCTTTCATTTCCCCTCAAATCTTTCATTCTGAATTTCCTTCAGTCGCTCTTTCAATCCCACTATCTCCATTACCGAGTACGCCCCCCCCATCATAACATCTACTTAACTGTCCTTCGATATATTTTTGCAATCCATACTTCCATTGATTTTGCTCCCTCCCTTTATTCTTTTAATAAACACTTATATCTGGTTTTGCATACCTCTCCCACCACCCCACAATATCCCCCGCAAGCCTTCCCTTCGCCCATAATAATTCCCACCACTCTGCAAAACCTATTATATTTTCATCCCCTTCCAATAATCTCACATTTAATTTCCAATAACCCCCAAACCACCGAACCATACCCTCCCAACCCACCTCTACCAAAACTCCCCGGTGATCAGAAAACCCCACATCTATAGTCTGAACCCGTCCCACAACCACACTCCTTGTTACATAAACCCTGTCCAACTTCGCGGCATACCCCCTATGTATGAACATGTGCTCCACCCTCCACACCCCCCACTATGTCTACCATTCCTACACTACCCACAATTTCCCTCAAAACCCCCAGCACACTACCCGCACCTCATGGTTCAACGTCCTTCCTCCTTATAACACTATTCCAATCACCTCTCATTAATGTCACATCCGGCAAACCACCCAATGAATAAACCAAAAAATCCCTAACAAAGTCCTCTTGAACCCTTCTGTTATTTTTCAGCCGGTATGTACACACTTACAAAATATACCATGACACCCACCCACACCCCATCTACTCTCACAATCTGCTCACCTCCTCCCTCTTCCCATGCCAGCAACTGAAAAGGGCTTGTCTCCTTGATCACTACTGCAACCCCACCTTTTAACCTTCCTGAACACCCTGCAAATACACTGTACCCTTTCAGCAACAAGGCTCTACCATACCTATAATTATGTTCCTGAATTAATCCTACGTCTACATCATACCATCTAAATGTCACTTCCACCCACTTACATTTAAGTTTGACCATCAAGCCATTCACATTGAAAGTTAGACACTTGAAAACAGATTAGGGGACTTTCCTTTAGACTATGGTGGCTGCGGCATGACTTCTTTACCCGAGCCCAACTCTTTACAATTACACTTCCCACCCTGGGCTCCTTCCGGGCCATTCAACCCCCCTTTGCCTCGTCGTGCCACATCCACCCAAGACTTTTTGCAAGTCCTCTGGGCCGGCGTAAGGACGTCGTCACCGACCGCTTGCTTGATTCCCCAACCACATTCATACTTACCTCACTATCACTCTTATACATCACCACCTGCACTTCCTTACATACCAAGCCAATTTGCATTGTGTTACGATAAGGGCCTTATCTCTAGGTCTGTTTTGGCCCCTTCTGTAACAACACGTCGAATCAGGCTCTATTCTAATTGTTCTTTAGAAAAATGTCACCTTTTATTTATAATGGGGATTATTTGACTGATCCAACTTAGTAAAATTCATGCTATTCAATACAAACATATAAATACTTAGAGTATGTTACAAAGTTCTCTTGCAGTGTAAAACATAAAGATACACTATACAAATGTAGCAACTGATATAGTCTCAATAGAGACAGATGTATATTAAATATCAGTCGAGACTAAGTAATATTCCTTGAGTAGAGAATTTGTATTAAGGCTGAGAGCCTGGATCAACTCATAAAAGAGTGTATAAACCCTACTCCCTGTCGGGAGGGAGTGTGGGAACCTACTCCTTGTCAGGAGAGGGTGCCTGAACCTACTCCCTGTTGGGAGAAGGTGCATGAACCTACTGATGAGTACCAATGTTTGGTAAGCTCAAGTCAGGTTGGGTCATGTGACTTTAGGGGGTGACCGGTCTGTACCTAAACAGGTAACCAGCACTCCAACTAGTGGTTTCCCATTACATGAACTAAATTACCTACGCATAACAAATACAATATAATATAAAATATTAGCATTACCATACATATAATAATGCTAATATTTATAATAAAAATAAAGAGAAATATCCCACTGGAATTTTCTCAAATATAAAATATTTCGGGCATAACTCACCATACATGGTGCTTCCATTCACCACACACTTCTCTCCTACGATGTCACCCACCACTTCTTCACCACCGTCGTTCATCCCCTCTCCTTGGGAACTATCTAGTAGTCCCTTAATCATCGACTGAAGAGGGGTGGCCAAGCACATATCCAAAGTTTCTTCCTGACTCACAGGACCCACTACCTCCATTACCAGTGTCACATCAGGGATAGTCAGGCACACCTCACCTGCCCCCTCCATGATGTTACTCCATTTCTCTGATGTGCCTACTACCACCTCCCCCACCTCGTCACTCCACTCCTCAGACACCACAAATACCACATTGCGTTCTTCATATCTCTGTGGCTGCCATCGATCACACACAGCTGCCATATGCTCGCATGAGCCACATAGACGACATGTTCGTCGCTGACCCGCATAGGTCACATTTACCTGGTTACGGAAGTCTTCCATACGACGGTATTGGCCGTTGTAACATCATCTTAAGGGAGTAGGAACCCTCTGGCAGGCTCGCATAAGGACCCTCAGGCCATCTGCCCACAGACACTGAATGCACTACTCCATAATCCTTGAATACATTCCTGATGTCGAAATCATCGGCTTTGAATAGCACGTTTCTGAAGCGCACCTAAATATAATACCTGGATACGTCACTTAGCTTCACCTCCAAACTGGAGTTTGCCTTCATTGGAAGATCTTGATATTTGTCGATGATACGCTCATAAGCACTCGCCATCTCCATTTTCATGAATATTCTAGAGGCTCTGTTTAGTGCTATTTCGTACAGCTCCTCATTCTCAATGCTATACGTATCTCGTAGTATAGCTGGTAGCACAATCGCTGCATTCGATGGGTAAACTGCTCCACAGATGACTTCAATACAGACTGTATTTACTCTTCGTCGATTCCCAGTCGCCATTTTGGTGAAAATGTAAACACTCCCATGTCTGCCACCAGATATCAGGCTCCAGACAACCGACCAGTACGAGAGCTGATTGGAGAATTGACTCTGCCGAACAAAAGATGTAACAGCCATTAAATATTTAAAGACGTTGAGGAGATTAAAGCTGACAATTATATATATAATGATTTAATACAAATAAAAAGTTTCACAATATTTTACACATTAAATGGTTAACTCTGAATCTACTCATTTGAATTTCATTCTTCTCTATCGTCGATTTTTTGTCATCTTTCCTGAGGCTGGTAATGAATTCAACAAATTTGGGCACAGCTCACGTGAACATGCCAGGAGCACCGAGAGTTTTGTTCTTGTTACCGCAAACAAACATTGAAAATTTTAAGGTCATTGGATGAGGCATTCTTAAATTTTCTTGCAAAATAACATCGAAAATTAGGAGGAAGAAAAACAGAGAGAAAAAAAAATCAGGCACACTCTTAAGGATATCTAAATATTAAAGTGCCATTCTTTCCAGAATTGACAGTAATATTATTTATTAACACATCGGCCGATTCCCACCAAGGCAGGGTGGTCCAAAAAAGAAAACTTTCATCATCATTCATTCCATCACTGTCTTGCCAGAGGGGTGCTTTACACTACAGTTATAAAACTGCAACATTAACACCCCTCCTTCAGAGTGAAGACACTGTACTTTCCATCTCCAGGACTCAAGTCAGGCCTGCCAGTTTCCCTGAATCCCTTCATAAATGTATAAATGTTACCTTGCTCACACTCCAACAGTAATATGTTGGAGAAAATTGTTTATGTAATAAAATCAATATTTAACACTGACAACATAAACACCGAAGACTCGCATTCAAAATCAGTTATATTGCCGTTCAAAAAATGTTAATATATATATCTAACATGGGAAGCCTATGACATAAGTGAGTGACTCAGCAGCATGTTGTTAAAAACGACAATTTTATTCAGTTTAGGACATTTATTAAAGTAAACATTTCGCCACGAGTGGCTTCATCAGTCGTAATGAAGCCACTACTGAACTGTACACTAGTGTCCTTTTCCACAGTTTGTTGGTATCACCATACCATTTAAAACCTGAGTTGAATATTTTTTAGGGCGATGGATCTGAACCTCCTTCATTCATGATCGGTGGGTTGGGAAGTGTCGTTCTGAGATGGTAAACTCGTCAAAGAGTCGTCAAATTTTCTATGGCATAAGACTGAGCGACTCTCTCGACTCACGACGGGTGATCCAGACAAGCATCTCATCTCTCACCTCTTATCTTTCTTGCGCACTTACGTAGTCTCTCTGGGGCTCATAGAGGAACGGCAGGAGGACGGGTCGTCATATCCTATGACGCACCCGCCTCGTACACCCGGTGTGTCCCACTCAGCCACTCCGCACTACCTCATATACCATTCTGTCTTTATCTCTGTCCTTGTTTATTACTTCTTTATACATTTACCACTCACCACCTTTTCTCCCGCTCCTACTCTGCCAACCTTTTCTCCACTCATTCTCTACCCGACACCAATACTCTTTTTCCCCCAACCTTCTTTCCCTCTTCTTCCCCATCTTCTTTCTCCTAATTATTTTATCTCATGCAGCACTACCCACTCTTATTCTCCAACCTTCTGCCCCACACTACTCCCTATCCTTCTCCTCCACCTACACTTCTACCTCTTTCTTCTTCACTGCCCCCACCATCCATCTTCCTTCACCTTCTCCATACCATCACTACCACCACTAACACCTTCACCACAAATCCACCATCTTCACCACCAACAACAACATCACCACCACCATCATCACTACCACCATCACTACCACCATCACTACCATCATCTCTACCAGCACCACCACCACCACCACCACACAATCTCTGCCACCATCATAAACAGACTCAAACAACCTCCAACACTACCATGAAAAATATGAAAAATATGCCAGTGAAAAAATAAGCCTCAATTACGTAGATTTCATGGGTTAAACGGAATTATTCACCTTGGAAATAATATGTCTTCCTGTTTATATTACTTATTTCCTCTTTGAAATGATCTTACTACATGAGGATAAACAAAATCAATTAGTTTCATTAACTTGGTTTGATGCCTTTTCCTATATATCTTGAACTGTAAAAAACTAAAGTGTAATGGACACTTGTCAATACTTAATAATAACGCAAATGAAGACAGAAACTCAGAAGATTGATACATTAGACACATGTGCAACACTTGTGTATCTATAATGAGGAAACGTTTCTCCACAGAGAGGCTTCATCAGTCCATACAAAGAAGAATGGTGAAGAACAGGTGGAGTTTGAGGTAATCAGTCCTTCAGCCTGGAGTCGATGTAATCAGTCCATCAGTCTTGAAAAGACTGCTTGACTGATTACATCGATTACACATGTCCCTCACGGTTACAGGTGACAGTGAAGGTTGCTTCATCACTCCAAGGTACTTCAGACCACTGTTGAGGAGTCCAGTGAAGATATTTCTTTGCATAATCCAACCTACGTTTCTTCTGTGGCTTGGAGAGGATCGGTTTCTTAACCCGGCGGTGACTACTATAGCCCAGTTCTGATACACGTCTGTTAATAGTTCTTACAGACACGTCTGAGAGAAGATGTGACTTCTTTTCTTTCAATTCTCTAGCAGTTATCTTAGGTGTACTCTCTAACTGCTTCTTTAACACAGTTAAAGTACGAACAGATGTCTTCTTCTTCGAGGGGTCAGGCAGAGGTTTGGCAGAGGGTAACTCGACATCGCCACCAGCCTTGAAACGCTGTACCCAATTCCTCACTGAACGCTCACACACCAACATTCTCCACTATTTACTTCGTCTGGTGCCCAGCTTTGTGAAGCCCTATGATTTGAGCTAAAGTTTCATGTGTTAAAGATTTCCGTTTACCCATAATCAATCATGTATAGCACCAAAACCAAAGGGAACACTGGACAAAAGATGGAGCGGATGAGAGACAAAAGTGCAACACTTCCTCTCACCACGGCAGGCACGTGAGCCCTGAGGGGTCACTGTGGAGTGTGGCAGCAGGCCGTGACGTCATGCTATCGGCTGCTACCCGGCATAATGCACTAAAAAGAAAAGACCCCCCTGTATGGTAGGCCTTTGATTTTTGTCACGCCATTATGCCGGAGCGATCACCCGGCATAATGCCGTGACTAGTACTGTAGACCATGATTAAGACAATTTGAAATCAAGTACAATGCTACCAAGTGGAACTTATCCTGGAGGCTCTTCAGAGATTACCATATAAATCCATATTGCAAATTATGAAGCATTACAAGATAAAAATAATTCACAACTGATATTTTTATTACATAGTTGAGGTAACAAAAACAATATTTTTTTCATAGGTTAAACAACATCATTCATTTAGCTTGTGATGTATCATTACTTTACTATTGGTAATATGACTCATAATGTTAAAATAACTGATGTATTAAAAAACATCGTAGGTGTTTAATCTACTTTATTTGACAAAGCTTATCTGTGTATAAAATGGGAAAAGAGCTCCGCTTCCAAAGGAAGCTTCTTAGTTTGGTATCCCTCTAAGACTCAGAAAAGGGGATTACTGGGTCTGATGCAGCCACCAGCTTCTGCTCTCGTCCTTTTATGGATGCCAATGACTCTTGGCTTCAAACATTGCCTAGGAATGTGCTGGCAAAATTACAGGAAACGCTTCGAGAAAAATATTATGATAATAAAAATGTGCAAACGATGCTATTTGCTCTGAAATGTTTGCACACTGTAGCCCAAAATAGTCTTACCATCTTATGAGCAAGAGATTGTAATAACTTACTACAGTGGATATATTACTATTTGTTTCATGGAACATTGCTTCCATCAGAAAGTTGCTGCCTAACTCTCATCATATTAGTGCAGCTAAGAATATTGAATTAGGTAGTAGGTTGGTAGACAGCAACCACCCAGGGAGGTACTACCGTCCTGCCAAGTGAGTGTAAAACGAAAGTCTGTATTTGTTTTACATGATGGTAGGATTGCTGGTGTCTTTTTTTCTGTCTCGTAAACATGAAAGATTTCAGGTACGTCTTGCTACTTCTACTTACACTTAGGTCACACTACACATACATGTACACGTTTATGTATACACACTCATCTGAGTTTTCTTTGTTTTTACCTAAATAGTTCTTGTTCTTATTGTTTTTTCTTTCATATCCATGGGGAAGTGGAATAAGAATCTTTCCTCCATAAGCCATGCGTGTTGTAAAAGTCAACTAAAATGCCGGGAACAATGGGCTAGTAACCTCTTTTCCCGTATAGATTACTAAAAAAGAAAAAGAAGAAAACCGTCAAAGTGGGATTTTGAATGTGCGTGGATGTTGTGCGAATGATAAGAAAGAGATGATTGTAGATGTTATGAATGAAAAGAAGCTGGATGTCCTGGTTTTAAGTGAGACAAAGCTGAAGGGGGTAGGAGAGTTCCAGTGGGGAGAAATAAATAGGATTAGGTCAGGGGTTTCAAATAGAGTTAGAGCTAAAGAAGGAGTGGCAATAATGTTGAATAATCATTTATGGCAGGTAAAGAGGGATTATAAATGTATAAATTCAAGGATTATGTGGAGTAAAATAAAGGTCGGATGTGAAAAGTGGGTTATAGTAAGTGTTTATGCACCTGGAGAAGAGAGAAGTGTAGAGGAGAGAGAGATTTTGGGAAATGTTGAGTGAGTGTGTGGGGAGTTTTGAACCAAGTGAGAGAGTACTTGTGGTTGGGGATCTTAATGCTAAAGTGGGTAAAAATTATGTGGAGGGAGTAGTAGGTAAATTTGGGGTGCCAGGGGTAAATGTAAATGGGGAACCGTTAATTGAGCTATGTGTAGAAAGAGGATAGGTGAGCATGTTAGATAGGAGTGAATGGAGACGAATCGTTTTTGGGACATGAGCTGTTGTAGTGTGAGCAGGGTAATAGTTTGTGAAGGGATTCAGGGAAACCAGTTAATTGATTTAGTTGGACTTGAGTCCTGGAAATGGGAAGTACAATGCCTGCACTTTAAAGGAGGGGTCTGGGATAGTGACAGTTGGGAGGGACTTATTCTCAGCTGTCGTATCTGAGCGCCTCTTCAAAGACAGTGATTATGTATGAGTGAGGTGAAAGTGCTGAATGATGATGAAAGTATTTTCTTTTTTGGGATTGTCTTTCTTTCTTTTTGGGTCACCCTGCCTCGGTGGGAGATGGTCGACTTGTTGAAAAAAAAGAAAAAAGAATATTGATGTCATTTCTTTGCACGAATGTAGACTACAAGCCGGAGTACCTCCAGCAAAGGTGTTCTGATATGCAGCATATAAATTAAGGTCAACTATCAGTTGCGTGATGTATGTTAGAAAGAACTAGCCGCATTCACTCCTTACCCTGCATGCAGTTTTTTTTTATTAACACATCGGCCGCTTCCCACCAAGGAAGGGTGGGCCCCCCAAAAAGGAAAACTTTCATCATCATTCACTCCATCACTGTCTTGCCAGAGGCGCCCTCACCCCACAGTTATAAAACTGCAACATTAATTAATACCCCTCCTTCAGAGTGTAGACACTGTACTTCTCATCTCCAGGACTCAAGTCCGGCCTGCCGGTTTCCCTGAATCCCTTCATAAATGTTACCTTGCTCACACTCGAACAGCACGTCAAGTCTTAAAAAAAACATTTGTCTCCATTCGCTCATATCTAACACGCTCACGCATGTTAGATAGGAGCGAAGTCCCTTGTACACAAAACCTCCTTTCCCCCTACTTCCAAACTTTCCTAAGCCGTCCTCTACCCCGCCTTCTCTCCACTACATGTCGGAACCACCTCAAAAACCCCTCCTGAGCCCTCTGGATAATAGTTTTGGTAATCCCGCACCTCCTCCTAATCTCCAAGCTACGGATTCTCTGCATTATATTCACACCACACATTGCCCTCTGACATGACATCTCCACTGCCTCCAGCCTTCACCTTGTTCCAATATTCACCACCCATGCTTCACATCTATATAAGAGCGTTGGTATAACTATACTCTCATACATTCCCCTCATTGCTTTCATGGACAAAGTTCTTTGTCTTCACTGACTACTCAGTGCACCACTCACATTTTTCCCTCGTCAATTCTATGATTTACCTCATCTTTCATAGACTTATCTGCTGACACGTCCACTCCAAAATATCTGAATACATTCATTCACCTCCTCCATACTCTATCCCTCCAATCTGATATCCAATCTTTCGTTTCCTATTTTTTTTTGTTATCCTCATCACCTTACTCTTTCCAATATTCACTTTTAGTTTCCTTCTTTTACACACGCTACCAAACTCATCCACCATCCTCTGCAACTTCTCTTCAGAATCTCCCAAAAGCACAGTGTCATCAGCAAAGAGCAACAGTGACAACTCCCACTGTATTAGAATCTTTATCTTTTAACCCCACACCTGTTGCCAACACCCGAGCATTCACTTCTCTTACAACTCCATCTATAAATATACTGAACAACCATGGTGACATCACACATCCCTGTCTAAGGTTTACTTGTACTGGGAAATAATCTCCCCCTATCCTACATACTCTAACCTGAGACTCACTATCCTCGTAAAGACTCTTCACTGCTTTCAGTAACCTACCTCCTATTCCGTACATTTGCAACATCTGCCATACTGGCTCCTTATCCACTCTACCATCCGCCTTTTCCAGAATCCATAAATGCCACAAAAAAACTCTTTACCATTATCTAAATACTGTTCACCTATATGTTTCCCCGTAAACACTTGGTCTACACACCTCCCTTCCTAAAGCCTCCTTGTTCATCAGCTATCCTACTCTCCGTCTTATTCTTAATTCTTTCAATAATAACTCTACCATACACTTTACCAGATATACTCAACAGACTTATTCCCCAATAATTTTTACATTCTCTTTTGTCCCTTTTGCCTTTATACAAAGGAACAATACACGCTGTCTGCCAGTCCCTAGGTACCTTACCTGCTTCCATACATTTATTAAATAATAGCACCAACCACTCCAAAACTATATCCCCACCTGCTTTAAACATTTCTATCTTTATCCCATCAATCCCAGCTGCTTTACCCCCTCCCTTTCATTCTATCCACTGCCGCATGTACTTCCCCCACACTCACAACTGGTTCTTCCTTACTCCTACAAGATGTTATTCCTCCTTGCCCTATACACGAAATCAAAGCTTCCCTATATTCATCAACATTTAACAATTCCTCAAAATATTCCCCAAATTCTCGATACCTCTAGCTCTCCATAATGGTGTCAAAATATGTGCAGTCAATTTTCCATAAACATCAATAATCTGTATGCACCCGTAAACCAGATTCGGCCTAATGTTATTCTAGATGATTTTAACAGTGAACCTACCCTCTTTCTTGGAGACTTTAATGCCAGACATAAGAATATTGGAGGGTTTATAACAAACACCAATGAAACTAAACTAGTGAAATTTCTGAACGATTATAATAATGTTCGAATTGTGGGCACTATTGAGCCTACTCACATATATGGTGGCACAGTAGATCTGTGCCTTGGATTTAATGTATCATATACGATGCTTGACTTTGTCATAGTTGATCTTCTATCTGATCACTTCCCAAGACTCAAAACTCTCAATCTTGATCATATCTCCAACAATCAATGAGCTAAATACGAAGTAGAAAACTCATTCTTAACCCAGAACACAGAAATAACTTCATTAACCACTTGGCTCAATGGTGTTAGAATTATGAGCCCACTGACACAAAAAATCAGTGATGATTTACCTGCCACTATTGTGCTCACATATCAAGTGAACAGAAAAAGATGACATAAATCTTCCACCATAAATGACAACAAATACCATTGTAAATACTATAATCAGCCGCAACTACGTAATTAAACACAAGCAGCCAGGAGGATTGATAAAGCAGAATGAATGCAGAACCCCAGACCTGCTCAGAAGTTTTCAAGCTGCACTAGCAAATGCAGGGAATAGAAAGCAAGAACCTAGGCAACAGGAATGGGAATAATTTGTTAGTGGTTTAATGTTGCTAATCCCTTTCCTCTTGAAAAAGCAAATGAACTCATAAATAACTGGGCCAAAACATCCAGGTATGAAAATCTTCCATCTTATATTTGTAAAAACTTAGAGAATGCTTCTGAAGAAAGGCAGAAATTGATTAATTTTATGAGCCAAAATATTGATGTGAGAGTGATTGCCTCTTCACCGAGTATGAATTAGATAATACATTAAGTAAAGGTCGATCAACTGATCCTGGAGACGATGGTATAACCTATGGTATCTTGAGAATTTCTAACCCTTTGTTAGCACTGTATAATCATCTCTGTTACGTCAAGGGTGTTCTTCCTGCTTCCTGCACCAATAGTCTCATTGTTCTTATCCCTAAGCCGCAACAGCTTGATAAATTTAGACCGAACTCCTTAATTAGTTGTCTTTGTAAATCTTTTGAAAGAATGATACTTAACTGACTATACCACAGAATCAGACACCAACTTTCCCCTCATCTCTATGGGTTCATGAAAGGTAAAAGTGTGCAGAAATGTATTTCCACCTTTCTCATTGCACACACCTCCAGTAGTTTTATAACGTTTCTTGAACTGAAATCTTCATTTGATATCACAAACAGAACCGTTATATTACATGAACTAGCCAAAATGAATATTGGTGGTAGCCGACTCAGTTGGATAATAGGATATCTGTCAAATAGAGTATCCTCTGTCCACTACCAAGGCTTTAGAAGCGAATTTAAAGAAATGTCCCTAGGTACACCGCAGGGAAGAGTTCTCCATCTCTTGTAATTTAATGTTCTAGTGAATACTCTCCTAAATGCTCTACCTGCCTTACCTAAACATATAGCTATAAACTATGCTGATGACATCATGATCCATACAACAGGGCATAAGAAGATGAGTGTCATTCTTAATGAAGTTCAAGCCATTTGTAATCGATTAGGCCTCATAATATCTTCATTTAAAACAAAGATATTGACAAGCAAACAACATTCCCCACCCATGGTATGTTTTGTTTGCAATTGTGTCATTACGATTTCGTGAGTCATGTTGACAGCTTTGAGGGGGACTTGAGCTAGAGATCGCCAGCGGGAGATTCGTCTGTAAAAACTTGCATTTGTGGACACAGTGGTGCCTATGCTAACCTTCATATGGTGTAGAAATATACCTAGTTGGATGAATCTTATTGATGCTAGTTGGCCCAGTGGCTTACGCAACGGTCTGGAGTTTTGAGACTCTCTGACCGCGGGTTCGAACCCCACCCGTGGTATGGTTTGTTTGCAATCATGTCATTACGATTTCGTGAGTCGAGTGATGTAATTAGCCTTTATTAGGTCCAAAATTGATTATGCATCGCGCCCGTATTGATATTAGGTAGGGAAAGTTCTCTCTGACCCTTTGAATTAGTGCAAAATGAAGCCCTCAGAATTATTCTTGGCTGCCCTAAATCTACTAAGGTTCTTAATATGAGAAAAGAGCTTGGTGTCTAGTATCAGTGATAAGATTATTGAGATTAACACTGTACTTAATAATAATAATATATTTATTTCTACAAGTACATGTACAAGGTATACAGGCCTGGCTGACGTCAATGACCTACTACTATTTAGGAAGCCGCTTGTTATGCAGAGCTTTTCGAGCAAATTAGGTTAGTTTTGTCCCAGGATGCGACCCACACCAGTCGACTAACACCCAGGTACCCATTTTGTACTGATGTGTGAACCTGGACAGCAGGTGTCTTATGGAAACACGTCCTAATGTTATCCAGCTGTATCAGAGATACTTGAATGTTAAGAAATGATCTAGACATTGTCACAATGAATCTTACTAAATGTTTTGAAGTAAATACACATAAAACTAAATGGGTTGTGAAAAAAAGCAATTATATTAAGTTTTATAACTTGCACTGTAGACAACAAGAGCATTTTAATATAACATACTTCAAGCCCCTCCCAAGAAGCTCATTACTAGTAATCCCTTCCTTAATCACTTGTAAAAGCAATTGCTCATAAAGAAATTTCTCGCTTAACTAGGAGTAATAAATTATCACAAGTTATATACAGTGATGGATCTAAGCAGGGGTCTAATGGCAGGTCTGCATCTGCTCTTCTTGCCACCTAACTAGTTAAGAACGATAGGAACTTTGTTGAGTTAGGCATAAGCGGGCATCTACACCCCAATGAATTGTTTGCAATCTTATTGACACTAAAGCTACCTTTGACACTGAGCTTGACTTTATAATTATTACTGATTCTGTGTCATTACTGAAGGCTCTTGACTTACATAATGACTACCAATATGCTCATTGGAGATGCCAGGTATAGTTTCTCAAAAATCCGAGAAAAAGGAATTAATGTACAGTTGATATGGATTCCATCACCCACTGGCTTACTCCTACATGATAAAGTTGACCGTTAACCAAAAAAAGTACCCTGGAGTTTACCTGGAGAGGGTTTCGGGGGTCAACGCCCCCGCGGCCAGGTCTGAGACCAGGCCTCATGGTGGATCAGGGTCTGATCAACCAACCAGGCTGTTACTGTCGGCCGCACGCAAACTGACGTACTAACCACAGCCCTGTTGGTCAGGTACTGACTTTAGGTGCCTTTCCAGTGCATTCTTGAAGCACTGGAGGAGAATGTAGAATATACTTTAGTGTATCTGTGTCTGGCATTAGGAACCATATTAGGATAGAAATAAATAATGAAACTGAATTTTATAGGAATGGAATTAGAAGCCTGAGTAGATCTATAACCCATTATGATAACATATGAAGATTACGTTTATGGAGCAACTTGTAATATGAACAGATTGACTGCTGTTGTAGTGGCAAGGCTTAGGCTTTGTTGCCAGCCCTATATTTACTATACTGAACACTATGTGCTGAATTGCCTACTTTTTGAGGAATATATAGATAGTATAATAACCTATGTGACATGACAAGATATCTTATTAAAAACATTAAGATATCATATATATTAAGCCAATTTCCCAAATTTGCTTGTAACAGATAAGTGAACTGTAGAAAAAATCAAGATGTACTCCTGTTAACCCTTTTGGGGCCTAGTTCCTAGGTCTTTTGTGTATTCATATGCTTTTGAGCTACCGTCCATAGGATGGATATGGTGTGCATAATAAGAAGACTC
Organism: Cherax destructor; assembly: GCA_009830355.1. Lineage (NCBI taxonomy): Eukaryota > Metazoa > Arthropoda > Malacostraca > Decapoda > Parastacidae > Cherax > Cherax destructor. The sequence goes on from WNWK01003053.1 coordinate 39,726, forward strand.
ATTAGGTACCGTACCAAATGCCTACTGAAATGTTAAAACATTTTTTTATCATTTTCATTCTTTCCATTCATTATTAACTCGTACTACAACTACAAATTATAATAATTTAATTACTTAAGGAGGCCGAAGGGACAACATACAAAGAAATACGACAGGGGAGAGGGGTGGTAAAAAGAGATTGAAAATATCATGAAAGAGATAGGAGAGGAAGACAGACTCAGCTGATAAATTTTCAGAGAAAAGGGGGATACTCAAGGAAGAAAAAACCGTTCAGTCAAATTGATTTTCAAGTTAGAAGCGGTGTGAAACAGGATCCTGCAGTAGAAATCACGGCTAAGGGGATCATCAAACTACCAGCGGGTGTACCTTGATGGTGACAGGACATGAGAAGAATGACAGAAACTGAGAGGATATGAAGATGCAAGAGCCAGGAAAGAGAGTCAAGAATAGAGATGGGTGGTGGACCCAAGACTCGGGAGGACCATTAAAAATAACCTCCCTCAGAACCACCCACAGAACATTTTCAATCCCGACAACCCCCACCACAAGCTAACCCAAAACAACCCACACTCTGCACCCACAGCCCCCCTATCACAAACGCCACCTTCAAAGCAGCCTCCCATAGAATCCTGTCAGGTCTCCTATTATCCCAGCCCCCACTAACCCTTACGACAATGTATTGGAAAAGAAGCTGAAGGTACGTACGGTTCACCAACTCAGATGGAATAACAAATAAATGTGAGGAGTGGCATGAAAGAATCATGAAGTCATCCACAGGCATCATAGTGCTCACAGAAACAAAGCTCACGGGGATAAAAGATGCTATATTTCCATCCGGATATGAGACTCTGAAGAAACACAGTTGGAACAGAGGGGAAGGAGGAGTTACACTGCTCATCAAAAAACAGTGGAGATTCGAGCTGGAAAGAATGCACAGAAGTGAAGAAAGGGACAACATAGTAGGAATACTTGAGACTGAGAGTCCCAAGGTGGTGATTGCAGTGATGTACAACCCACCACACAATAACAGGAGGCCATGACAGAGTATGATGAGAACAAAAGTGGACACACTAGTTAAGGTGGCCGGAAATGCCCAAATGGGTAGGGTAAAGTTACTAGTTGTGGGTGATTTCAATCACATGGAAAGTGACTGGAAAACCCTGGAGCCAAATGGGGTATCAGAAACGTGGATAGCTAAGATGATAGAGGTGGTACTAGAAAACCTCATGCATCACCATGTTAACATGTTAGGGACACTACCAGAGAGAGAGAAGAGGATGAACCAGCAAGGCTGGACCTCATAATCACCTTAAGTAGTTCAGACATTGAGGACATCATGAGCTTCGAATACATTGTGCAGTTTAAAGGGGAGACTGAATTAGCTCGTGCAGAATGAGAGAACCCAAAATAAAAAAGAAGGGCATATCAAAATGGTATACAATACCGACAGGTTGGTAGGTAAGACACGTAGGCAACAGTTAGGCATCTTTATTCTGAAAAGTTTCGTCAACACAGTAGGCTTCTTCAGTCGAGTACAGAAAGTAGACAGGAGCAGTAGAGATGTGAAGACGATGTAATCAGTCCATCACCCTTTATTTGAGGTGGTCAGTCCCTCAGCCTGGAGAAGAGTTATGTTCCATAGTCTGAAACAATGTGAACATCAAGCGACAGTGTGGAGGGTTATATACTGTCGGAAGGAGAGGTGCAGAGTAACTTCCTGTTTTTCTCTTTATTCGGCTTCATTGTTCGAATTGGGTCACTCGACAGGAGTGAGACAAGACGGGCAGCTGGATCTACGCAATAAATCTGAAACATAAACCTCATCTTTTACACAGCACTGCAGAGTGCCACTTCACTACTGTGGTTCATCTTTAGTGGTTTTCACCGCCCTAAAGCAAAAATCTGTTACGTCGCCAGCAGTTCAGTGAGGGGAATATTGGCGTCCGTACTGTCTCACACCCGCTTCTAGTTCAAACCGCCCCAAGTGAATACTGAGCTACTTACCACCAACATCAATACATTGGAATACCATCTATCCGCTGCATATATTAGCTTTATTTCACGAAAGTTATTTATATATTTTATTTTTCATTATTTGTCTCAGCTAGGAACATTTCATGTTTGATTGTTTTACGTTTTATAAATGAGTTTTGAATATTATCAATAAAATTATTTATCATATTCTATTATAATTTATTATTCTATACATTCTTTTCAAGAGGAGGAACTGTCCTTTCAAATACTTTTTGAGGGATCTGAAAGGGGTGTTATACCTTCACATATGGCGACCTTGCCAGGATTCACTCAGATTGTTGGGAACGCCAGGGGAACAACAACGTCCCATTGTGAAGACCCGAAGTCAACACTAGTTACAACCTGAGAGTGGTCATTCTCTATGGTAGGACAACCGCAAAGGTATTTAAAAGATTTGTTGATTTTTTATTGCTCACTTTTATTGTAAGTCAAGTTAGGACAGGTTAAATTATACTAGTTATAACTGTCACTTTGTGAGCTTGTAATTTGGAGGAATAGACTCTTGGGACCAGAGATTTTCTGATGATACATTACTTCACTGAGCTCGTGTGTATAATATCAAGGGAACTGTCGTAGGACACTCTTGATTTGTGGATGGTCAATGGATCCCATTTTACCTACAGTTTGATCGGAACAGGAATTGAACCCTGCTTTTTCTTTTGCATATCTTCATTTTTCTACAGTTATTCAAATTGGAAGAGTATAAATTTTAGATGAATACGGAAATGAATTTGGGAATTATCGGACAAAATTTTGAATCTTTTATAGCTGTTAAAATCCAAGAGAGAAAGGATGAAACTGAAAGATAAAAAAGATAATGCAGCAAAAAAGAAAGATAAGAACTAAAGAAGAGATAAAGAACTGAAAGAAAGGAGGAGAAAAAGCTGGAAAGAGGAAAAAAAAAGAGCGTGACAGACTTGAACGTGAAGAAAGAACTAGAGAACTTGAAGAAAGAGTTAGGGAATGTGGGATGAGAGAGAAATAGAGTGATCGTGAGTGTGAGGGAAAAGCCCCTAAAACGGGTGGGCTATGGTTGTTCAGACATCCAAGAACCATTAGCGTGTTACTACCCGCACTACCATCTAGCGAGCTGAAGCTAAACTTCAGTTCCTCTGGTCTGATTTGCTTTAATTTCTACTCCTGGTAGTATTAACCTTACCTGTGGGTTGACGTTTGGAGAATCACTTCACCTACATTCTTTTCCTGATCAGGTAAGGTGATCTACCAGGAGTATTTCTGTTCATTGTTACTGATTTTCCTGGTTACCAGTAATGACACTGAAGTAGAATTCCAACCTTTGTCTTTCTTCAATGTTATGCTTATTTATCCCTTATGTAACCAGTGTTGTTTTTTTATTATCAGCTCTGTTACTGGCATGGTCAACCAGGGTAGACGCTAGTTATTTGGAGCAAGATCCCTGTCCACAGGACGTAGTGGGACGTTACGACTTCTCACCTCTGAAATCTGAATTGTGGTACTACGACCAAGTAGTGACAGGAATACCAGAACATCGGAGGAACACCCTGGATAACCAACACTATTTCTTCTAAATCATCATCAGAAGACCACCCTGGGCATAAGATACTCCAGTCCCAAATCCTACTGGAACCACAGCGGCCAATTTTTATTTTATTTAATTGTAATTAAAATCCTTAAAAAAATATCGGAATTATTATCCATCAAGTTATTCATTATTTACTTTTCCCTTCTTTTATTCAGGTGGAAGGCGTTTCTCTAACAATGACGACCTTGCCAAGATACGACTCTTGAGGCAACACTTTTCCTGTTGGTTCAACTGGTTGTAAGAATAACATTTCAGAAAGTAAAGGGTGAGTGAGTATCGTCATTTCCTACGGAAGTGGTGTCAATCATTACTGGTAGTCCTGTTAGACTTACTGTTAAATAATAAAAAAAGCACAATACCGTGACTGGAACTATGCACAAATAACCCGCACATAGAAGAGAGGAGCTTACGATGACGTTTCGGACCGACTTGGACCATTTACAAAGTCACACTAACAAAAAGGAGAGAAGGAGGGCGTATATATAAGCCAGCAGACAGGGACGGGACAAGAGAGGTAGTAGGAAAGAAGGAAGAGAGGTAGTGGTAGAGGTAGTAGTAGTGGAGTCATTCAAATACTAAGAGGAGCACTGCAAGGGAGCTAGGGCCCACAAAGGGCACAAGCAAGAACACAGAGGGGGAAAAGAAATAAAAGAACAAATACCCAAGGCAGATGAAAGAAAGCCCAAAGGACAAAGAGGAAAGGGGAAAAGGGAGAAGGATAAAAAATAATCAGGTTAAGTCACTGGTGTTCTGAAGATTGTTGAATCCTGCTGGACAGCCGCGCATGTCTCGGATTTGCGAGGGATACGATCACATGGCTGTCGAGTGTCCTCCTAGGAAGAACTAACAGAGTGTGCACAGAACGGACCTTTCAGAGAAGAAGCGAGCATCAAGGCCATGGGACATGCATAGAGCCCATGAAGACAGAGACACCAACAATACCGAGCCGGAGAGTATTGTAGTGGTGGATGAGGCAGACCCTGCTAGGGAAGAGACAAAAGCGCATTTTACCATATTGAATGATAGAGTTCGAGAACTCCCAGAGTCAGAGTACACATCACTGGGGGACGAGTTGGAAAAAGCGATAATGGATATATTACTTACCCCAGTCGGAAGGGTTGTCACCGATAATTGCGACTAAGGCCCCATCGTGTGAAGAGGCTTCAGTGAAGACAGCGGAACCATCCCTTGCTCCTGTGCTAAGCAGTGAGTCCTAGGAGGGGATCAGTGTTGTGGAGGTGGATGTGGATGTGCATTGGGATGCATCGATTGAAATGTGTGTGGTGGAGGATATGTGCGCCCGGAAACGTGCCGTAACAGCATCAGATTCATCTGTTTCAACACTAGCCCAACGGCCTAGTAAAAAATCATGTGTAGAAATAATCAGTGGTTCTGGGAGTGTGAGGAACAAGCAGAACAGTGCCAAAGTACCCGCGAAAGCAGGGCTGGTGATAAATTGTAAATTAGGCAATAGGGGTATTACTAACAATGTCTGTCAGCGGGGCAAACCACTTTTTACCTAGGCCTCAGGTGTATGACTATTAATGTTAATGAACTATGTATGGTAGAAAAGAGGCACAAGTTTGCTGGGTTCATTGACAGGTATAAGGTGGATGTAGGGTGAATCTGGAGATCCCATGACATGTGGTGTATGCATTGCCTATTGTTCGTTTAAAAGGGGGTGTGGCCCTGTGAGTGAGTGAGTCATGCCCGTTTGTATATCATCGTAGTGAAAATGGAGGGGATGTTCGTAGTATATGTGTGGACGGAACTTGGCAGTATTCCCCTGTTCCTCCCATGTAACCCCAAGATGGGCGGGACATTATTCATCAGTTCTGAGCGAATTGTTACGTGCTGTGCACTTGCGGGATGTGTGGGGGTGTGTGTTGCATGTCAGAGGTGGTACGAGCTCACACGTATGTAAGGAGGGAATATGGGACAAGACTAGATAGAATTTATTTTACATCATCAGTTACAGTGTGTTTGGTAAGCATCGTGATGGCTGCTTTTCAAATCATCAGGCAGTTCTCACGGAGTTGGGATAGGATACACTGGCAGTGAGGCACAGGGGTTACTGGAAATTAAATACTTTAGGAGACTTGGAAGAGGTAGTAGGTTTTGAGGGATGGTGGGAGGTAAATAAGTATTGGGGGTGTGAGGAGGGATTGGTGTGTTGGTGGGACGAGGTGGCGAAACCTGCCATTCGTTAGTTTTATGTAGGGAAAGGTAGGTGGCTTAATACTAGGAAATATGGGTTAATGAATCGTTATGAGGATAGATTGCGGCAATATCATAGGGAAGGGGTGGCTAACGGGGTGTACAGTACGGATGAAATGAAGGGTTTGAATTATCAATCATTGGCTTACATAATGAGCGTTACGATGCAGTGAGGGTATACAGAGGGATGGAGGTGTTATGAGGAGACAAACCTTCTGTGTGTGTGTTACGAGCATAACAGCAGCGGAAGGAGGCGACTACTATTCTATGTCTAGAGGTGCACTGTAATGTCGGGGGCTTCAGGGAGAGCCAAGTCCTGCAAACCACTGATGCGATGGGTGTTTTTGTGGGGAGGTGGTATGAGAAGTATTGAGAAAATAAGGTAGTTGAGGGAAATGCTGTGTCCGACGTTCGTAAAGGAATTTCGTATAATCTTAAGGAGAGGGACAGGACAGTGTTAGGGGGAGCTATTGAGGAGAAGGAAATTTTTAGGGCAATATCAGCAATGGCAACGGTTAAATCCCCAGGTATTGATGGTATTCCAGTTGAATTTCATATCAAGCATTGGGAGTTACTGCGAGTTTTTTTGGTACGTCTCATGAATGCGATGGAAGAGGGGGAACACTGGGACCTATTCAGTCGACGGCGGTAGTTGTTCTTGTCCCAAAGGTAAATCCCAGGTGGGAATTTGTGATTTTCGTGCTATTTCACTCTTGTGTGAAAATTCTAAACTCTTTGCTAAGGTGTTGGGTAATCGACCAAAGTGTGATGTGGAGTGTGTTATTACACCCCGTCATTATGGTATTCCGGGAAGATCCATGTTAGCTGGTCATTCCATTACTGATGATTTTGTAAGTGCAATGTAGAAGGGAAGGAAGGGTGCATTATTTGCCCTAGACTGGAAAGGAACATATGATTCGATGGAACGGGACACTTTGCATTGTATCCTATTGAAACAGGGGTTTGTGGAGGAAATAGTGAGGTGGGTGGATACTTTGTATTGTGGAGCGATGGCTAAGGTTCAAGTTAACAGTTAATTATGTTGGGTTGTACCCATGGATGTAGATTTGAGGCAGGGTTATCCAATGATCTGTTCTATAGCCTGGTGAGGGATAGAGTTTTTGGTAGGATGATTATTATGGGAAGGAGTTTTTCCAGCAATTTTGGGACATGTCGATGATACGACGTTATTGGTGAACTAATAGATGGGACGTTTGGGAGGTGGTTAGGTATGATGTTAACGTCGATAAACCTAAAATCTTTGGTCTTGGTGAGTGGATTCACCGTAGAGATTGGGATAGCTCGATCATAACGATTGAGGAAGGGACTTTAAAGATTTGTGGGATTGTGTGTGCAGGTGACAGAGGTGGCAAAGGTAGTAAATTCTGAGAGGGTGAAGAATAGCATTTTTAATCGCCTACAAGGAATCCGGCTTTATCACTTAAAACTCTTACAGATGGCCATTACTGTGAATGCCCTTCAGTATAGTAAGGCTTGTTGTGTTGCCAACGTCTACCCTTTAACTAGTGTTGTGATACGAAGGATTCAAGGGAGTTTTTTTTTTCGTGATCACTGTCAGTGAGTAGGGGAGGTTTGGTGTTGTTCGACCTCCATAAACGAATGTTGTGTGTTTATGCAAAAAGGGTAGTGATGCATGCAGAACCCTTTAAAGAGGGGTGTGTCGATCGAGTATATGGTGTGTTAAATTAAATCCGATCTTAAAGATAGTTTGTGGTTGTTGAGGGTGATGTCTGTGGGGGAGCCGGGAAAACTTAAATCAGGGTGTTGTATAAAGTTTTGACGGGATATATAAGGGCTCATGTAGTATCATTAAATCCTTTGTATGATTGGGGAAGCATCTGGAGAAGGTTTGTTTAATTATACATCCCTCAGAGGGAACGAGATGTTATGTATAAATTTTTACATGGCATTCCCCCGCCAGAGCGTTGTGGTTGCATCGAAGGTGGTGGAGGATGGATCTTGTGGAGTATGTGGGGAAGCTGACACTATATTCTATACTTCTGTAGATGTTATGAAGAGTTGCGGACATGGCTTGCTCGAGGGTTAAGGGCCTTGAGTCTGGACATGAGAGGATTAACTTATATTACTGCGAGAGGTGCGGCGTATGTCATTGCTGACTATATTCACACAGTGTTTAGTGATAAAATGGGGGATTTGGATGTCAGGTGTCGTATTCCGGCGGCAAAGTTTTATAGGACAATGTGCAGAAATAAATCGTTGTATTGCAGGACACTGGGAGAGAGTTTCCCTGTGGAATATTTAGGAATTAGTACAAGCGGATTGTTGGCATATACCCCAGCCTGGGGTATATCGGGCTCCAGTTGGGGAAAGGATGGGGGGGGGACTTTGGATTTTGGTTGGGGTTCTGTACCCAGGTGCATGGGAGCGGGAGGTGAGCAGCATGTTTGTGCGATGCGTGTGAGGTCACTCACACTGTTAAGTTGTATTACTTTAATAAGGACATGATCCCTTCTTATGTGCATGTCTGTAGATATATAAATATGGGATATATGAGTATACATATGTATTTGTATATGACTGTGTATGTTACACACACACACACACACACACACATATATATATATATATATATATATATATATATATATATATATATATATATATATATATATATATATATATATATATATATATATATATATATATATATAATAATGTATATATGTATTATGTATGTATATATGTCGTGCCGATTAGGTAAAACTGGTCAATTAGCAAGAACTCATCTAAAATTAAGTCCTTTCTAAAATTTTCTCTTATACGTTTAAAAATATATTTTTTTCATTTATGTTAATGTAAGAATTTATAATTTTGTACCAAGAGAAACTTTGAAAACCTACCTAACCTTATTACAACAAGCGCAATTTAATTTAGCCTCACCCAACTAAATATATTTTAGATACGTTAACATTAATTTAATAATAAACAAACACAATGAAATATATTTTTTTCGTTAGGTTCAGAATGATTTTGGCGAAATTATTGCATACACATATATATATGTATATATATATATATATATATATATATATATATATATATATATAACATATATGTCGTGCCGAATAGGTAAACTTGCGATTTTGGCTTAAATAGCAACGCTAGTCTTGCCGAATAAGGCAAGCGAAAATTTGTGTATGCAATAATTTCGCAAAAATCATTCTGAACCTAACGAAAAAAAAATATTTCATTGTGTTTATTTATTATAAAATTATTGTAAACTTATCTAAAATATATTTAATTGGATTAGGCTAAATCAATGCCTGCACTTTAAAGGAGGGGGTCTGGGCTAGTGACAGCTGGGAGGGACTATTCTCAGCTGTCGCATCTGAGCGCCTCTGCAAAGACAGTGATTATGTATGAGTGAGGTGAAAGTGTTGAATGATGATGAAAGTATTTTCTTTTTGGGAAATTTCTTTCTTTTGGGTCACCCTGCCTCGGTGGGAGACGGCCGACTTGTTGAAAAAAAATAAGGTTAGCTAAGGTTTACATATATACATATATATATATATATATATATATATATATATATATATATATATATATATATATATATATATATATATATATATATATATATATATATATATATATATATATATATTTTCAACAAGGCCGTCTCCCACCAAGGCAGGGTGACCCAAAAGAAAATACTTTCATCACCATTCAACACTTTCACCACACTCATACATAATGACTGTCTTTGCAGAGGCGTCTGATACGACAGCTGAGAATAGTCCTCCCAGCTGTCACTATCCCAGACCCTCCTTTAAAGTGCAGGCATTGTACTTCCCATTTCAGGACTCAAGTCCAACTAAATCAATTAACTGGTTTCCATGAATCCCTTCACAAAATGTTACCCTGCTCACACTCCAACAGCTCGTCAGGTCCCAAAAACCATTCATCTCCATTCACTCCTATCGAACACGCTCACACATGCTTGCTGGAAGTCCAAGCCCCTCGCCCACAAAACCTCCTTTACCCCCTCCCTCCAACCTTTTCTAGGACGACCCCTACCCTCCCTTCCTTCCCCTACAGATTTATACGCTCTCCAAGTCATTCTACTTTGATCCATTCTCTCTAAATGACCAAACCACCTCAACAACCCCTCTTCAGCCCTCTGACAAATACTTTTAGTAACTCCACACCTTCTCCTAATTTCCACATTCTGAATTTTCTGCATAATATTTACACCACACATTTCCCTTAGACAGGACATCTTCACTGCCTCCAGCCTCCTCCTCGCTGTAGCATTTGCAACCCATGCTTCACACCCATATAAGAGTGTTGGTACCACTATACTTTCGTATATTCCCTTCTTTTCCTCCATGGATAACGTTTTTTGTCTCCACAGATACCTCAATGCACCACTCACCTTTTTTCCTTCATCAATTCTATGGTTAACCTCATCTTTCATAAACCCATCCGCTGACACGTCAACTCCCAAATATCTGAAAACATTTACTTCTTCCATAATCCCTTTCTCCAATGTGATATCCAATTTTTCTTTATTTAAATCGTTTGATACCCTCATCACCTTACTCTTATCTATGTTCACTTTCAACTTTCTACCTTTACACACCCTCCCAAACTCGTCCACTAACCTTTGCAACTTTTTTTAGAATCTCCCATAAGCACAGTATCATCAGTAAAAAGTAACTGTGTCAACTCCCATTTTGCATTTAATTCTCCATAATTTAATCCCACCCCTCTCCCCAACACCCTAGCATTTATTTCTTTTACAATCCCATCTACAAATATATTAAACAACCATGGTGACATTACACATCCCTGTCTAAGACCTACTTTTACCGGGAAGTAATCTCCCTCTCTCCTACACACCCTAACCTGAGCCTCACTATCCTCATAAAAACTCTTTACAGCCTTCAGTAACTTACTACCTATTCCATACACTTGCAACATTTGCCACATTGCTCCCCTATCCACTCTCATATGCCTTTTCTAAATCCATAAATGCAATGAAAACTTCTCTACCTTTATCTATATACTCTTCACATATATGCTTCACTGTAAACACTTGATCTACACATCCCCTACCCACTCTAAAGCCTCCTTGCTCATCTGCAATCCTACTCTCTGTCTTACCTCTAATTCTTTCAATAATAACCCTGCCATACACTTTACCTGGTATACTCAGTAAACTTATTCCCCTATAATTCTTATACTCTCTTTTATCCCCCTTCCCTTTATATAAAGGAACTATACATGCTCTCTGCCAATCCCTAGGTACCTTCCCCTCTTTCATACATTTATTAAACAAAAATACCAACCACTCCAGCACTATATCACCCCCTGCTTTCAACATTTCTGTCATGATCCCCTCAGTTCCAGCTGCTTTACCCCCTTTCATTCTACGTAATGCCTCACGCACCTCCCCCACACTCACATCCTTCTCTTCTTCACTCCTAAACGATGTTGTACCTCCCTGGCCAGTACATGAAATTACCGCCTCCCTTTTTTCATCAACATTTAAAAGTTCCTCAAAATATTCCCGCCATCTACCCAATACCTCCAGCTCCCCATCTACTAACTCCCCTACTCTGTTTTTAACTGACAAATCCATTCGTTCCCTAGGCTTTCTTACCTTGTTTATCTCACTCCAATTTTTTTTATTGTTTTCAGTAAAATTTCTTGACAGAGCCTCTCCCATTCTTTCATCCACTCTTCTTTTGCACTCTCTCACCACTCTCTTCACCTTTCTTTTACTCTCCATATACTCTGCTCTTCTATTAACACTTCTATTTTGTAAAAACCTCTCATAAGCTACCTTTTTCTCTTTTATCACACCCTTTACTTCTTCATTCCACCCCTCACTCCTCTTTCCTCCTGCACCCACCCTCCTATAGCCACAAACCTCTGCCCCATTAGGTAAAACTTGCGATTTTGGCTTAAATAGCAACGCTCATCTTGCCATATCAGACAAGTGAAAATTTGTGTATGCAATTATTTCGTAAAAATCATTCTGAACCTAACGAAAAAAATATATTTCATTGTGTTTGTTTATTATTAAATTACTGTAAACGTATCAAAAATATATTTAGTTGGGTTAGGCTAAATTAAATTGCGCTTGTTATAATAAGGTTAGGTAGGTTTTCTAAGTTTCTTTTGGTTCAACATTATAAATTTTTACATTAACATAAATGAAAAAAAATATATCTTTAAACGTATAAGAGAAAATTTTAGAAAGAACTTAATTTTAAATGAGTTCTTGCTAATTGACCAGTTTTACCTAATCGGCACGACATATATATATATATATATATATATATATATATATATATATATATATATATATATATATATATATATATATATATATATATATATATATATATATATATATATATAGTATATATATATATGTATATATATATATATATATATATATATATATATATATATATATATATATATATATATATATATATATATATATATATATATATATATATATATATATATATATATATATATATATATATATACAAGACAACCACTATGAAAAAATAGAGGAATTCCAAGCGCTTTCGTGACAACTCACATTATCAAGGAACTATAAAAGGAAACATGACAAGCGGGCTTATATAAGGAACAAGACTACACCTCACAGTCACATCACACTAACAAAGACAACACCTCACAGTAGCGTAACATCTCACGACTCTGTGAAGAGGAAAATAAGAAAGGACCTGAAACTCTTCCCAAGAATTAAGATTAGTCCAATTTATCATTAAATTCTTCCCAAATTTTATTAATTATAAATGAATCCAATTTATATAAACCAAAAGAAATATTCATATTATTTTCAAAACGGCTTTTAATGAAACATGATTCTATTATATTCCTCTCAACCATGGACTTGCTTGATACAACCTTCTCAGCATTTTGAACAACCATAATCACCCAATATATTATCATTCAGACCTGGACGAACAGACATTCACAGCTAATACATTATATCTCTGACTCGAACGATCAGTTGTTATCACTCCTTACTCAACAACTGCCAAGTACAGACATAGAAATTCCAGTCTAATTAAATGCAGTGGTATGATTTAATTTGTTTCTAACTCTTATGCAAACAATATGTTCACATTCAGACCAGAAGGAATATTAACCTAATGAATTGTCAATGAGACTTTAACAATAACAAGCACCATATATATTCTCATTCACATCTCAACGCACAACTAATTACATTCCGTATTTTGTTACACACTGGCAATACTCCACATAACAGCTGTTATGGCATCCTGGGTGCTCATCAATTCATATTGCTGTATCCGCATTATAAATTACTTTGAAAAAATATCTCATTGGTGAGACGCAGAATAATTGACAATATATTAAACAGTAGATGGGAAAATTTTAATATTTTTCTTCTGAATTTAACTATTTTTCTTTCAAGTTAATATTTGTATTACCTTAGATTTTTTTTTAAATTTCTTGTTAATTCTGGTTCTAATGTTAAATTCTTATCAAGGATTTTTATCTTCAACATATTGTACATTTAATACGGTTTAGTAAACCACAAAATCAAAGCCCTTCTGCTTGTTTTTTTTTTTTTTTAATTTTCCTTGCTAAAATGATATTAACTTTTTATACATATGCAAAAATTGTTGATTTATGATTTAAATAACTTAAATGCTTTCTTTCAACATGTGCGTACTCTCCACCGGGTAAGATGACACAAATTATATTTTAGTGTTGATTTGTTTTCCTAAATGGAAAAAAATCTCTTGATGTTAGGTTGAGTAAGTAATTATGTGCCAGTTTTATTAATTATATTGGTTTATGTTATAAAACTGGAGAATGTTTTCCCTGATCAGAAATGTCTTAGTACTTGACTATATTTGGTTATCCTAAATTAAACCTGCCTAATGTCTCATATTTTTCAGTTATCAGCCAACATAGGCAACTTTGAATGTTTTCATTTTGTCATCACAAATCATATTGCTCAATTATGGCAACCATTTTGCACCTCTTTTTAAAAAAAATCGATCTTAACTATTTTTTTTTCAGGTATGAGCACTAAACAACCACTGCATAATCCAGTTTTGGCCTAAAATAAATTATAAATATTTTTTTTCCACATTTCACCATTCACATATTTGAGAGCTATTTTATAGATTGCCAGGGAAGCATATGCATTTGTCTAAATCTTCTTTATATGGTCTTCTGGTGATAATTTAAAAAAAACCTAGATCCCTGTCTCTATCTGCTCTTTTCAGTATTTTGTCAGTCTGTTTTTCTAGTGTGGCCTGAAATCACTCCCTTCCTCCCATTGGCTTTTATCTAAATTAAATTCCATCATTCATTTATCACTTCCTGAGCTTAATGTATTCGGATCCTCTTATAAGTATTTACAGTCATTTTCACCAATAATGTTTATAAGATTTTTCTACTAGCTGCAAACATATTCATATGTTGGTTTACTCCATGTGATAAATCATTTATATAAATTAGAAACATTATCGGGGCAAATATAAATGTTCGCCATTTCCTCTCAAACAAAAACATGTGTCTCATCTACTGAAATAACTTACATTTCGTTCCTTCTATAATTTGTAGTTTGAACATTCTTTCTGGAAACTCTTTTCACATGCAAGCTATCAAATTTAACATGTCCATTTAATTTCTTGGGCAATTTCCGTAACTCATTTGTAAAAGCTTAACAAATTTGGTATGCTTAAATTCGCAGATAAAAAAAAAATGTTTACCAGTTAGTTTACTATTATTCTCTAAGTGTTAAATCCCCTTCTTGCTAATGATTTTTTCCAATATTTTTTGCAACACTTGTCAAAGAAATGGGATTCTCTGTCACCTTTTATAAGTATACTCACAATATACCATCATCCATATATTTGTTAACTTGTCTTCCTTTAGTGAAATCCTAAAAAATTGCCCAAAGTGGATAAAATAAGTCATCTGTGCATTTTTTAAAGACCCAGGGTAGTATTCCGACTTTCCCAACAGCATTTTCTCTTATCAACATCTAGTAACAATCTCTTCACTTCTTTTTTAGTTATTTTACTATCCTCTAATTCATGCTGTCTGTATGAGATTAAAACCTCCTACATGGAAAATATCTTCTTTTGTGAAGTCTGAAACTGTATATTCAATACTTTTCTCCACTACCTTAATGATTTTGTGGTCGTCATTTATTCTTTTCTTTTTCATTAACATTAATTTACTTTTTAAAAAAACTTTATTAAAAGGTTTTGTTTTACTTTGTTTTTGTGTACTATTTAATTTACATAATTTCTTCCTTTCTTTTCACATATGTATATTCGTTTCTGGTCTCCTTGAATCTCTGAAATTTTTTTTGATTGACCCATTTCCTATATTGATTCCAACCCCCTTTTTTGTATCTCTCAAAAACCTTCCACTAAACCTGCCTTATATTCCCCAATGGAATAAATGATTTAATTCCAATTTCATATACACTACAGTTTTCTTTGTATAAATTATTTATACCTGACTTTGTAGGACAACGTTAATTTCCAAAAATACTGATTAAATTAAAGAATTGTAATTCCCTATATAATGATCTAGTCTTTCTTGCTTATGAATTTCTTTTCCGTCTCCTAAGTTATATTCCAAAACACATATTACAATATTTCAATCAAAAATTGATGACACTTTCCAAGTGAGTCAACTAAGTTACGCTGAAAATTCCCTCCGTTGTTTGAGTAATCATATAATTCAAAACTAATGATGTGTTGCCGTCTCTTATTCTTTTCACTTCATTTATCTGCAGATGTATAAAAAAACTTTTATTACATTCAGAAAATATATTGACCAATTATATACAGTTCAAGCCTCATAGGCTGCCCAATTTATTTATTTCAAGTTAAAATCTCCAAGTATAATAATTTTTTCCATATCTCCTCTACTTTTCATCAATAGTTAGCTAGTGATATTATACAATCATTCATTTAAACTATGGAACTATTTTCACCCCAAGTATTATTAAATGATGGGTTATTAATCACCATTATGTCCCATTTACTTAACAGATGGTACTTCACTAGGAGTGTTGTGGTATATATACTCTGCCAAGGGATTTACTCGTCTCACTGCGGACCATATGTGGGCAACTTCTTCCCTCCCCAACTTTTATGGTGGCGGTCCTGAGCAGAGGATCAGAGGGAATATTTATACTTTCCATCTATCCTGAATACGCATTCAGTAGTCTTCTCAGAGACAAAGAACATCTTCCACCTTACCCCCTTGTGTTTGTTTTATTACAAAAATGTACTAAATTTTCCTATACTGATCGTTTTCCTTTTTTTCCTTTCGTCGCTGATATTCAAGACAAATTAGTATCTTACTCGCCCTGATCTATCTAGAAGCAGGAACACTGACCCTACAGCATCACTCTTCCCTCGTGGAGTTGCATCATTAATTCAGTAGTCTCATTCCTTGCCGGTGGTGATCCACACTTCCCTCGCACCCTGATTTACGATTAAAAAAGCTTTCCTGAACAACTCTCTAATTAGCTCAGTATCTTTGGATCTTCTCACCTCTCGTAATCAATGTGTTTTCTTTTTCTTTGTTGATGATCGAATGAAAGATCTCATGGAAACAAATAAAACAGCCTAATGCATGAACTAAAAAAATCTGTTATATTTCGCTATATCACTAACTTTACATACATAAATATATTGTCAGTGATATAGCGGAATATCACCGATTTTTTTATTACTGCCACGTTAATTTCGTTTAGGCTATTACAATATCAATGCTTGTGGGATTTTTCTGTTATAATATTCATCCTAATGGCTGTGGGCATTGGTGTGCCTGGGGGCACTTCCTGTACCCGTCACTCACCCCAGTGAAGACGTCCTTTGGGAACGTACTTGCTTGGACATCCTCCTCTTTTCTGCAATTTTGCAAGCTCCTGATAATGTGTTGGTTGCAACACGAAAGGGATAGAGTTGTCACAGTTGCTCTTTGCTGATGACACTGTGCTTTTGGGAGATTCTTAAGAGAAGTTGCAGAGGTTGGTTGATGAGTTTGGTAGGGTATGTAAAAGAAGGAAATTAAAGGTGAATATAGGAAAGAGCAAGGTGATGAGGATAATAAAAAAATTAGGTAATAGAAGATTGGATCTCAGATTGGAGGGAAAAATTATTGAGGAGGTGAATGTATAAAGATATCTCTGAGTGGACGTGTCAGCAGATGGGTATATGAAGGATGAGGTGAATCATAGAATTGACGAGGGGAAAAAGGTGAGTGGTGCACTGAGGAGTCTGTGGAGACAAAGAACATTATCCATGAAAGCAAAGAGATTAATGTATTAGAGCATAGTTATACCTACGCTCTTATATGGCTGTGAGGCATGGGTGGTGAATGTTGCAACAAGGAGAAGGCTTGAGGCAGTGGAGATGTCATGTCTGAGGGCAATGTGTGGTGTGAATATAATGCAGAGAATCAGTAGTTTGGAGATTAGGAGGAGGTGCGGGATTATCAAAACTATTATCCAGAGAGCTGAGGAGGGGTTTCTCAGATGGTTCGGACATGTAGAGAGGTTGGAACAAAATAGAATGACTTCGAGAGTTTATTAATCTGAAGTGGAGGGAAGGCGAGGTAGGGGTCGGCCTTGGAAAGGTTGGAGGGAGGGGGTAAAAGTGGTTTTGTGTGCGAGGGGATTGGACATCCAGCAAGAATGTGTGAGCATGTTAGATAGGAGTGAATGGAGACAAAAGTTTTTCAATACTTGAAGTCCTGTTGGAGTGTGAGCAAGGTAACATTTATGAAGGGATTCATGGAAACCGGCAGGCCGCATTTGAATCCTGTAGATGGGAAGTACATTGCCTGCTCTCTGAAGGAAGGGTGTTAGTGTTGCAGTTTTATAACTGTAGTGTAAGCATTCCTCTGGCAAGACAGTGATGGAGTGAAGGATGATGAAAGTTTTTCTTTTTCGGGCCACCCTGCCTTAATGGGAAACGGCCGATGTGTTAATATATATATATATATATATATATATATATATATATATATATATATATATATATATATATATATATATATATATATATATATATATATATATATATATATATATATATATATGTATGTATATATGCAAAAAGATCACAGTAAACAGGTGATATCAAAATATGCAAGACAACCACTATGAAAAAATAGAAGAATTCCAAGCGCTTTCGTGACTACTCACATTATCAAGGAACTATAAAAGGAAACATGACAAGAAGGCTTATAAAAGGGGCAGAATACACTTCACAGTCACATCACACTAACAAAGACTACACCTCACAGTAGCGTAACAACGCACGACTCTGTGAAGAGGAACATAAGAAAGGACCTGAAACTCTTCCCAAGAATTAAGATTAGTCCAATTTATCATTAAATTCTTCCCAAATTTTATTAATTATAAATGAATCCAATATAAATATAATACCCTCCACCAAGATCTGCCCCTCCCTTCCCCCACTTTCCCTCTTTTGCAAATAGCACTCAAACCACCTGTCTAGATATATGCTCATCACCTCTGTCGTCTCCACCCTTTGTCCTTCCATGTACCTATTCACCTCATTACCCACCTCCAACCCCATCACAGTTATTTCCCTCTGTCTTTTCCTAAAATTCCTCAATAAATGTGCAGACGGCCTGTCACCCCATTCGCCCCCGCAACCTCACAGCATCAAACCTTTCATTCTGTATCTCTTGCAACTGATCTCTCAAAACCCCTATCTCTGCCACAGGGTATTTCCCTCCCCCTTCATAACAACTATTCAGCTGCCCCTCAATATACTTCTGCAAGCCATACCTCCAACAACTTTCCTCCCTGCCCCTTACCTTATAATAGTCCTGTATACCCAGTTTCGCATACGTTTCCCACCATTCCACTATATTCCCACTAAGTTTTCCCCTAGCTCACATGGGTTCCCACCACTCAGCAAAACCCACATGTCCGTCCACCCCCTCTAGTAATCTCACATCAAGTTTCCAGTAACCCTCGTACCACCATACCATTCCCTCCCATCCCACATTCACTAACACCCCCCAATGATCCGAAAAACCTACATCTAACGTTTGTACCCTCTCCACCACCACTTCCCTCATTACATATACGCTGTCTAACCGTGCAACATACCCCCTTCTAATAATCACCTGCCAACCTCCCCTCCACCACATCTACCATCCCCGCATTACCCAGAACATCTTGTAGTACACCAAGCACACATCCCACCCCCCTCGGTTCAAAATCCTTCTTCCTGATGACACTATACCAATCCCCGCCTATTATAGTTACCTCTGGTAAACCTCCCATATGGTAAACCAAAAAATCCCTCACAAATTCTTCTTTTACTCTCCTAGTACTGTCGGCAGGCATGTACACCCCTATGAAACACACCCTTATCTCCCCCCACACCCCATCCACCCTCACAATCCTCCCCCTACCCCCCTCCTCCCATTTCATCATCCGAAAAGGGCTTGTCTCTTTTACTGCTATTGAAACCCTACCCTTTAATCTGCCGAAACATCCAGCATACACACTGTAACCTTTCAAGAACAAGTCCCTGTCACACATATAATTGTGTTCTTGAAAGAAACACACGTCAACAGCATACCGTCTCAGAGTCCCCTCAACCCACCTGCGCTTCACCTCGGCCCAAAGGCCATTTACATTAATGGTTAAACTCCTGAATATATTAGAGGGGGCTTACCTTTGGACCTCTGTGGCCTTGATACAATACTCTTTTACTGACCCTTATCCTAAACAATGCTCTGCACCCCTCTAGCCCCATCCAACCCCCTCGCTCCTTTATTACCCCTGAGTGTCACGTCCACCCACGCCTTTTTGCATGTCCTTAGAGCTCTCGTAAGGACATCGTCGCTGTCCAATGCCCCCCACCGACCGCTTTCTTGCCTCTTCAGTCACTTCCATGCCGTCGACACTCTCCTCTTTGTGCACAGATACCCTAACTTCTCCCACCACCAAACCGTCCTTCACAGGAATGTCTCCTAATTCACTGACTATACCATCAAAATCTCCTACTTCATTAACACCACTGTCCACAGATGCCTCTCCTAGAGGACTGTCCATCAGTCTCTTCATCACATCCTGGAGAGGCACATTTATACAAATATCTAATGTCACACCCTGGTCGTGAGTCACCACATCTACAGTCCCCTGTGTCCCAGAAGGCAAAGTTAGGCATGCTTCTCCCATGCCATCCACAATGTCACTCCACTCCCCCTTAGGGGCCACAACCCCACACACTCCACACCCTCACTCGTCTCCTCAGCCATCACCTCCACCACTGACCTGCCTCCCTGTGGTTGAAATCGTCACTTCTCACATGCAGCAGCCATGTGTTCGTACGAACCACAAATCCTGCAGGTTTTTCTTTAAAATGCATATGTTACATACACCTGTGTTTTAAAATCAGTCATGACAACATACGATGGAATAGGCCTTCTGATTGTCATTTTCAGGGTGTAGGAACCCTCTAGAAGTCCCACGTAGGGGCCCTCAGTCCACATGCCCACTGTCGTTGAATGTATAATTCCATAGTCTTGAAAAACATGCCTGATATCAAAATCATCGGCCTCAAACGGTACGTTTCGATTTCTAACCCAAGTGTAATATTTGAATTCACCAGTACCGGTATGTCCTGGTATTTCTCCACGACATGGTCGTATGCCCCAGGTGTCGCCATCTTCACGAATATACTTTTAGTGCCATTTAACGCTATCCCGTAGTGATAGGAGCACTGGGGATATAAATAATATTAATGAACATAAACAAATGAATAAACATTACACTGTGTAAAGAAAAAGTGCTGAGTAAAACACCAAACTGGACACGTGGTGCGAACTTACGTTACCTCATCAGATTTTGCCACATGAGCTATTTGAACGCTAGACAAATTGCTCACATAAAATAAAATAGAAGTGAGGCACTGAAAACATTTAAGCACTGTCAAACAGCACGAAGATAATGCTAAGTGAGAAATAAGGTGCATGGACTGAGATGAAGATGACAGAATTGCATGGTGAACAGGCGTCGTACTGTAACGTCGAAGTGACTGTCTGGGGCTAGCTTGGAGACTGTTTTATAGGCTAGCTTATAGACTGCTTTACAGGCATGCTTGGAGACTGTTTTATAGGCTAGCATGGAGACTGCTTTACAGGCTAGCTTGGAGACTGCTTTATAGGCTAGTGTTGGAGACTGCTTTACAGGCTAGCTTGGAGACTGCTTTATAGGCTGGCTAAGTGCTAAGCACTTCCACCACCACATACGAAGGGAAAGAGTCGCTGACGATCGCTAATTAACGCTGAATATAGTTGAGCACAGCGTCGGAGAAAAGTTGGATTCTATGAGTGTGTGTATGTATATGAATATATATATGTCGCGCCGAATAGGCAAAACTTGCGATTTTGGATTAAATAGAAATGCTCTTCTTGCCGCATAAAGCATGCGAAAATGTGTGTATGCAATAATTTCGCAAAAAAATCATTCTGAACCTAATGAAAACACATATATTTAATTGTGTTTGTTCATTATTAAATTATTGTAAACTTATGTAAAATATATATAGTTCGATTAGGCCAAATTAAATTGCGCTTGTTATAATAAGTTTAGGTAAGTTTTCTAATGTTCTTTTGGTACAAAATTATTAATTTTTACATTAACATAAATGAAAAAAATATATTTCTAAACGTATAAGAGAAAATTTTAGAAAGGACTTAATTTTAGATGAGTTCTTGCTAATTGACCAGGAAGGATTGTTAGTACAGTTGAAATTATTTCCTTGTTGGTTGAGATGATCCCACAGTTGTGGCTTTACTAGTTGTAGGTCCTCTAGCAGGAACTCTTCCGTACCTGCCAGAGTGACATCATCCAGGTACCAGGTACTGAGCTCACTGCGCAAGCTGGAAGTTAGTTTTCTTACCGCCATGCAGAAGAGAAACGGAGCGAGTGGGTCACTCTGCTGAACATCCTGGGAGCAAAGGCTAGTTACCCATTCTCCTGTATAAATTACTAAATTTAAACAAAAAAACTTTCATTTTTTCTTTTTTAAATTTAAAAGAAAAAACTTTAAAAGAAAATCTTTCGTTTTTCTATTAAAGTTTTTTCTTTTAAACTTTCGTTTTTCTTTTTAGTTCAACTCTGCCTCGATGTGATACGGCCGGTTCGTTGATATATGTGTGGTTGGCATCCTGCTTGCCTCTCTCAGACAGAGACTGGCTGGTGCCTCCACACTACCATACTCTGAAAACTTACCCTACGTCGGTTGCTGCCATTGCAACATTGCACAGCTCCTGTTGACGCACTGAGAAGTGTGAAAGTACTTGAGCTAAAGATTTCCAGCCCCTGTGGCTTGTCTTGCGTTGCTAAGATCGCCTGTCTGCGATTGTTTTGCATATATATATATATATATATATATATATATATATATATATATATATATATATATAGTATATATAGTATATATAGTATATATAGTATATATAGTATATATATTAGGTTGGTAGACAGCAACCACCCAGGGAGGTACTACCGTCCTGCCAGGTGACTGTGAAACAGAAACCTGAAACTGTTTTACATGATGGTAGGATTGCTGGTGTCTTTTTTCTGTCTCATAAACACGCTGGATAACCGGTATATCTAGCTACTTCTACTTACACTTTAGGTCACACTACACTGGCATACACATGCATATATATACATACACACATCTAGGTTTTTCTTCTTTTTCTTAATAGCTCTTGTTCCTTTTATTTTCTCTATTGTCCATGGGGAAGTGGAAAAGAATCTTTCCTCCGTAAGCCATGCGTGTCGTATGAGGCGACTAAGATGCCGGGAGCAATGGGCTAGTAACCCCTTCTCCTGTACAAATCTACTAAAAACGAGAAGAAGAAAAACTTTATAAAATTGGGTTGTCTGAATGTGCGTGGATGTAGTGCGGATGATAAGAAAGAGATGATTGCCGATGTTATGAATGAAAAGAAGTTGGATGTCCTGGCCCTAAGCGAAACAAAGCTGAAGGGGGTAGGCGAGTTTCAGTGGGGAGAAATAAATGGGATTAAGTCAGGAGTATCTGAGATAGTTAGAGCTAAGGAAGGGGTAGCAATAATGTTGAAGGATCAGTTATGGAAGGAAAAGAGGTAATATAAATGTGTAAATTCAAGGATTATGTGGATTAAAATAAGGGTCGGATGCGAAAAGTGGGTCATAATAAGCGTGTATGCACCTGGAGAAGAGAGGAGTGTAGAGGAGAGAGAGAATTTTGGGAGATGTTAAGCGAATGTATAGGAACTTTTGAACCAAATGAGAGAGTAATTGTGGTAGGGGACCTAAATGCTAAAGTGGGAGAAACATGCAGAGAGGGTGTAGTAGGTAAGTTTGGGGTGCCAGGTGTAAATGATAATGGGAGCCCTTTGATTGAACTTTGTATAGAAAGGGGTTTAGTTATAGGTAATACATATTTTAAGAAAAAGAGGATAAATAAGTATACAAGATATGATGTAGGGCGTAATGACAGTAGTTTGTTGGACTATGTATTGGTAGATAAAAGACTGTTGAGTAGACTTCAGGATGTACATGTTTATAGAGGGGCTACAGATATATCAGATCACTTTTTAGTTATAGCTACAGTGGGAGTAAAAGGTAGATGGGATACAAGGAAAATAGAATCAGTAAGTAAAAGAGAGGTGAAGGTTTATAAACTAAAAGAGGAGGCAGTTAGGGTAAGATATAAACAACTATTGGAGGATAGATGGGCTAGTGAGAGTGTAGGCAATGGGGTCGAAAATGTATGGGGTAGATTTAAAAATGTAGTGTTAGAGTGTTCAGCAGAAGTTTGTGGTTACAGGCGAGTGGGTGCGGGAGGGAAGAGGAGCGATTGGTGGAATGATGATGTAAAGAGAGTAGTAAGGGAGAAAAAGTTAGCATATGAGAGGTTTTTACAAAGTAGAAGTGATGCAAGGAGGGAAGAGTATATGGAGAGAAAAAGAGAGGTTAAAAGAGTGGTGAAGCAATGTAAAAAGAGAGCAGATGAGAGAGTGGGTGAGATGTTATCAGCAAATTTTGTTGAAAATAAGAAAACGTTTTGGAATGAGATTAATAAGTTGAGGAAGCCTAGAGAACAAATGGATTTGACAGTTAAAAATAGGAGAGGAGAGTTATTAAATGGAGAGTTAGAGGTATCGGGAAGATGGAGAGAATATTTTGAGGATTTGTTAAATGTTGATGAAGACAGGGAAGCTGTGATTTCGTGTGTAGGGCAAGGAGGAATAACATCTTGTAGGAGTGTGGAAGAGCCAGTTGTGGGTGTAGGGGAAGTTCGTGAGGCAGTGGGTAGAATGAAAGGGGTAAGGCAGCTGGGATTGATGGGATAAAGATAGAAATGTTAAAAGCAGGTGGGGATATAATTTTGGAGTGGTTGGTGCTATTATTTAATAAATGTATGGAAGAGGGTAAGGTACCTAGGGATTGGCAGAGAGCGTGTATTGTTCCTTTGTATAAAGGCAAAGGGGACAAAAGAGAGTGCAAAAATTATAGGGGAATAAGTCTGTTGAGTGTACCTGGTAAAGTGTATGGTAGAGTTATTATTGAAAGAATTAAGAGTAAAACAGAAAGCAGGATAGCAGATGAACAAGGGGGCTTTAGGAAAGGTAGGGGTGTGTAGACCAAGTGTTTACAGTGAAACATATAGGTGAACAGTATTTGGATAAGGGTAAAGATGTTTTTGTGGCATTTATGGATTTGGAAAAGGCGTATGATAGGGTAGATAGGGGGCAATGTGGCAGATGTTGCAGGTGTATGGAATAGGAGGAAGGTTACTGAAAGCAGTGAAGAGTTTTTATGAGGATAGTGAGGCTCAGGTTAGAGTGTGTAGGAGGGAAGGGGACTATTTCCCAGTAAAAGTGGGCCTTAGACAAGGATGTGTGATGTCACCGTGGTTGTTCAATATATTTATAGATGGGGTTGTAAGAGAAGTGAATGCGAGGGTCTTGGCAAGAGGTGTTGGGCTAAAAGATAAAGAAGCAAATACAAAGTGGGAGTTGTCACAGTTGCTTTTTGCTGATGACACTGTGCTTTTGGGAGATTCTGAAGAGAAGCTGCAGAGGTTGGTGGATGAATTTGGTAGGGTGTGTAAAAGAAGAAAATTGAAAGTGAATATAGGAAAGAGTAAGGTGATGAGGATAACAAAAAGAATAGGTGACGAAAGATTGGATATCAGATTGGAGGGAGAGAGTATGGAGGAGGTGAATGTATTCAGATATTTGGGAGTGGACATGTCGGCGGATGGGTCTATGAAGGATGAGGTGAATCATAGAATTGATGAGGGAAAAGGGTGAGTGGAGCACTTCGAGTCTGTGGAGACAAAGAACCTTGTCCATGGAAGTAAAGAGGGAATGTATGAGAGTATAGTTATACCAACGCTCTTATATGGGTGTGAAGCATGGGTGATGAATGTTGCAACGAGGAGAAGGCTGGAGGCAGTGGAGATGCCATGTCTGAGGTCAATGTGTGGTGTGAATATAATGCAGAGAATTCGGAGTTTGGAAATTAGGAGGAGGTGCGGGATTACCAAAACGATTGTCCAGAGAGCTGAGGAGGGGTTGTTGAGGAGGTTTGGACATGTAGAGAGAATGGAACGAGACAGAGTGACTTCGAGAGTGTATAAATCTGTAGTGGAGGGAAGGCGGGGTAGGGGTCGGCCTAGGAAAGGTTGGAGGGAGGGGGTAAAGGAAGTTTTGTGTGCGAGGGCTTGGATTTCCAGCAAGCATGTGTGAGCGTATTTGATAGGAGTGAATGGAGGCATATGGTTTTTAATACTTGACGTGCTGTTGAAGTGTGAGCAAAGTAACATTTATGAAGGGATTCAGGGAAACCGGCAGGCCGGACTTGAGTTCTGGAGATGGGAAGTACAGTGCCGGCACTCTGAAGGAGGGGTGTAAATGTTGCAGTTTTATAACTGTAGTGTAAAGCACCCTTCTGGCAAGACAGTGATGGAGTGAATGATGATGAAAGTTTTTCTTTTTCGGGCCACCCTGCCTTGGTGGGAATCGGCCGATGTGTTAATAAAAAAAAAAAAATATATATATAGATATCGTGTGTGTGTGTAACAAATTGTACTGGCCGGGAATCGAACCCTCGATTAATACGCTATCCTAGTAGCCTGTCAAAATTCCGAGGAGCCCTAAACTACTTAATTAAAAATGTCACTTATAAGAGGTGCCCGGTAGCACCGAACATGTCACTTATAAGAGGTGCCCGGTAGCACCGAACATGTCACTCCTGATGCGGACACATACGTGGCTGTGGCAAGCTAAGGACTAATTTCATTCTCCTCTCGTCTGGAATACCATTTACTCAATCAGTTTTATGTATTAATGCATCCATGGACAAGTGGGTCTTAGCAAATAACAAACCTCACTCTCAGGGAATTGAATTCTCGATACTTCAACATGCCACCTCGTAGCACAGTACTTTCCCCACTCAGCCAGATTCTAGATAAGTACGGGCGCCTAGCCGAAGCTAGAACGTCACTCCCATTCCCTGTGACCCCAGGCTAATGATAAGTTAGTTCATCAAATCCTACCACATAAAGTGAACTTCGAAAGAGATTTTAAAATGCCTAAAATTCGCAAATGCGCGATATTTTTACAAACATTATCTATCAATCCACAGCAGGATTCGAACCTGCACACGCCTGTTGCTACTCAGGTAAAGATGCCTCAAAACGCTAGGTTTCTCCCTAGCACCAGACACACCAGTTAACCTGAAGCATGGTGTCCAGCTATTTTCTTCTCCTGTATATTCTTGTCTCACGAGCTATACGAGCTATAGCGAAAGTATATTCACAAAACTATCGCAACCAACAGGATTCGAACCCACGTTTGTCACTGTCCACGAGTGTGATGCGTTAGACGTTTTAGCAACTGATGCCTCAAAACGCTAGGTAGCATGCTTACAAGCCATGTTTCTTCCTAGCACAGGACACTCCAGTGAGGTCACTATCAATTTCATTTTCAACCTGTATGTTCTGGCCTCAAGAAGAATACTATACTCAGTACACCTCCCTAAGCTACTCATGAAAAATGACAAACGTGGGTTTGAACCCTGCTGTCAGCGATATTTTTGTATATACTTTCGCTTGTTTCTGCTATTTGCATTGAATATATAAATAAATATTTGTACACACCAACAGGTTCTTTCCTATGTATGGTGACCTGAAAGAGAACTTTGTCTATAAAGCATTGCTTCTTTATATATACAGAAAAAACGATTATTATTATTATTATTATTATTATTATTATTATTAATACTACTACTACTACTGCTATTATTACTGGCTTTCATATTTTTTTATAGTGGCCATTACTTAAAGAGAAGTTTCTCTCCTAAATATATTTAAGGAAGGACTATGATAACTTTTTTTTCTTGTCAGTGTGTTTGGGGAAAAAAACATGGGAAACAAAACTGTGTGCTGTATTTACTGATGGGGAAAATCTCATGGAAGGGTGAACATTCTCGAGCTGTGGAAATATTGACTGCACAATAGAAGAGAATTCAATACAATGAGAAAAATATACATATACATGGAAGAACTTTTTTTCTGGTTTGTTTTCGTCAGCGTCTCGTTGAAATATGCATGGTGTTTATTGCCACAACAGCTTTAAGTAATATTGCAGTTGCGGTTACATTTTTATCTGCTGAGGTGAATTTTGATGAAGACGATGGAAATTGCAATATGTTTTTATAACTTGGAAAAATCTACTGATTTTATAGCTCAATGATAAAAGAAAATATTCCCAAATTGTCCTCAAAAATATTTTAAACCATATAAAAATCTTATAAGGAATAAAAATTTACATTTTTCCAAAGCAGACAAAATAAATGCAGTAGTAATTTTAAAAGAAACTAATTGCCAAGTTAAAATGAAAAGTCCTTAAGATAATACAGACACTTAATTGCAAACTTAGAAAGAATCCTTTAGAATCAGTTAATATTAACAATAAAACGTCTACTGAAAGATAAATATAAATTAATTATAAAATTAATGTTCACCAACCCATATTTACCATATTTGTATGATTTATCAAAACACATAATCCAGGTCATTCAGCTAGACCCAGAGTTAGCTCCATAGGTTAAGTTTTCTACAAAATATCCAAATGCTAGTAGATATACTGATTCCAATTTTCATCAACCTTTCTAACCTTAATGTTAAAAAACTCGATTTAGTTGATAAATAAGCACCGTGACTGACTCAAATAATTATTACTGTATGGTTAATTGTGATGTCACTTCATTGTTCACAAAAGTTCCAGTTGAGGACTTATTCAACTTCCTATCAGAATTTTGTATGGCAATGGGAAATCCCTTCTCATCAGTCCTTAGCTATTTCTATATGGAATGTTTTGAAAGGCGACTGCTTAACAGAATTCTTCCCGATAAAGCTAAGTGGTATAGATATGTTGATAATGTTATTTGCCTAATTTCCAATATTTTAAATATAAACCATTTTCATTTTTAATTAAATTTAATTAAATTTTTAATTAAATAGCTAGTTATGTAACAAAATTTC
The DNA here is from genome assembly GCA_009830355.1 of Cherax destructor. NCBI lineage: Eukaryota > Metazoa > Arthropoda > Malacostraca > Decapoda > Parastacidae > Cherax > Cherax destructor. The sequence goes on from WNWK01003053.1 coordinate 68,181, forward strand.
GTTTTCGTTGTGTTTCTGGGAAATAAGCATCATTTCCCAAGTCTTTATAATTAAAAAAAAAATAAAAAAAAAAAATTTCAACCCAAAACTTTGCTTTTGTGGGCAGGACACATCTGGAACAATTTCAAGAAAGACTGACATGAAACTATTATGTTCTAGGGTTTTGCTTTGAAAATATAAAAACAGGGACTCCTAAACCAGCATTCAGTTCAGCTCTGGCTGCCTGAGAAGACACATCAGAAGAAGTAAAATGGCATCAAGAGGTTGCAATCATTCTCCAGATGCATTCTGCTACATATGTGGTCAATTCATTAAGACAAGAGCAAAGAAGTTCTCTGTAACAGCATCTAAAAAAATGTGTGATTCTTACAAAGCATATTTTGGCATGCCAGTTGGGGACCAAGACAAGACCTGGGCACCTCATGTTGCTTGTGAGCATTGTAAGAAAACATTGGATGGCAAGAAAGTCATTAGTTATGAAGGGTAAAATCTTGAAAACGAACATTTTTTAAATGAAATGTATGTAACAGAAACTAATTATTTTGTTCATTTACAGGATGGTATAGAGGAGAAAAAAGAGCCATGAAGTTTGTTGTTCCTAGAATATGGCGTCAACCCACTGATCACTCAACCAACTGCTACTTCTGCCTGGTGGACCCTTCCAAACACCAAACTGGGAAAAATTTCACCTGCTATTTCGTATCTAGACCTTCCCTCTTCTATTGCACCAGTACCACACAGTGCTGATCTTACTGTACCTACACCTTCAGAAAGAAGTCAACCGTCAGAAGAAGAAAGCAGCAAATCAGAAATGAAGAGCACAGTGAACAAGACTATGATCTCACAGATGCAGCTGTTGGGAGGAATCCTTACTACCCAAACCAAACAGACCTCAATGACCTTATCAGAGATCTTGGTTTGACAAAGTCAAATGATGAGCTTTTGATTTCAAGGCTCAAGGAGTGGGAGTTAGTGGATGAAGGTGTGCACGTGACAAGCCCAAGAAAACGTCACCATTTTTGAAGCTTCTTCACTAATGAAGACAGGTTCTGCTACTGTAATGATGTATCAGGACTGTTTGATGCAATTTGAATTGCATGCAATCCAGATGAGTGGAGACTCTTCATTGACAGCTCCTCCAAAAGCCTAAAAGTTGTGCTTCTGCACAATGGGAACAAGTATCCATCTCTTCCCTTGGCTTATTCAGGACATCTTAAGGAGGACTACAACAATGTCACACTTCTACTGGAAACTTTGATCTATGATAAGTATGGCTGGGAGGTTATTGGAGACTTCAAAATGGTGGCATATTTGATGGGACTCCAATGAGGTTTTACCAAGTTTCACTGTTATCTCTGTCATTGGGATAGTAGAGTCAAAGCAGCACATTACCAGAGGAAGCACTGACCTCAAAGGACTGAGTTATCAGTAAGAAGACATAATATCAAACATAAACCATTGCTAGATCCTCAAAAGGGTCTGTTCCCTCCATTACACATCAAACTAGGGCTAATGAAACTATTTGTTACAGCTCTTGACAAAGAGTCTGCAGCCTTCAAGTATCTTCAAGACTTCTTTCCCAAGCTATCAGAGGCAAAGGTGAAGGCTGACATCTTCACTGGACCACAAGTCAGGAAAATCATGGAGTGCTCAGAATTTCCAAAAGAGCTCACAGAGAAGGAAAAGGAAGCCTGGGAGAGTTTTGTTGCTGTAGCACAGGGCTTTCTTGGCAACAACAAGGCTGACAATTATGTGGAACTAGTTGAGACTTTGGTAAAAAGCTAAGGTCAGATGGGCTGTAGGATGTCCCTTAAGGTTCATATCCTTGATGCTCATCTTGACAGTTTCAAGGAGAATATGGGAGCATACTCAGGGAAGCAAGAGGAGCGCTTTCACACTTTGAACACAGATATCAGGGATCTTATAATGAAAACATGATGGGAGACAACATTTGGGGGCTTAAACGGGAAAGTGATTTGTTGCATGATCTCAAATCTAGAATCTCTGCTCATTTTTAACTTTGTAAATATGTTTCAGAAATATTTAAATAAAATTTAATGAAATAATATGTGAGGTAATATGTCCACCTTTTAAGCATTCTGCTGCCCTATTGTTTTTACTGTTCCGTGATAAGATAATGTGAGAAATCATGAAAGTATTTAGAAATTCAGTATTTTTTACTCAGCGGTTATTTCAAGCCGAATAGGTAAAACTTGTTATTCTGGCTTAAAAACAACTCTCTTCTTGCCTAATGAGGCAAGCAAAAATTTGAATGCAATAATTTCGCAAAAAAAACATTCTGAACCTAATGAAAAAAATATTCCATTGTGTTTGTTTAAATTAAATTATTCTAAATTTATCTAAAATATATTTAGTTGGACAAGGATAAATTAAATTGCACTTTTTATAATAAAGTTAGGTAAGTTTCTAAGGTTATTTTTGGTACAAAATTATTAATTTTTACATTAACATAAATGGAAAAAAATATATCTTTAAAAGTATATGAGAAAATTTTAGAAAAGACTTAATTTTAAAATAATTCTTGCTAATTGACCAATTTTACCTATTCGTCACGACACACACACACACAAACACACATGGCTCATGGCGCAGGGAGAGTGACCCAGTAGCGGCCAGTGAATAGGCGGGGCCAGGAGCTATGACTCGACCCCTGCAACCACAACTAGGTGAGTACACACACACACACACACACACACGAACACAGAAACAAGGGGGCACAACTGGAAGCTGAAGACTCAGATGAGTCAAAGGGATGTTAGGAAACATTTCTTCAGCCATAGAGTACTCAGGAAGTGGAACAGTCTAGCGAACGATATAGTGGAGGCGGGAACCATACACAGTTTTAAGACAAAGTATGATAAAGCTCATGGAGCAGGGAGAGCAGAGACCCAGCAGAGACAGCGAAGAGGCGGGGCCAGGAGCTGAGACTCGACCCATGCAACCACAATTAGGTGAGTATAATTAGGTGAGTACACACACACATACACACACACACACACACACACACACACACACACACACACACACACACACAAGGGTAAAGGAAATAACGAAAAAGCCAGGATGAGCCCATGGTTCACCCAAAGGTGCAGGGAAACCAAAACCAAGTGTGCTAGGGAATGGAAGAAGTATAGAAGACAAAGGACCCTGGAGAATAAGGAGAGCAGTCGAATAGCCAGAAATGAATATGCACAGGTAAGAAGGGAGGCCCAAAGACAATACGAGAATGACATAGCAGCGAAAGCCATATCTAAAACAAAGCTGTTGTACAGCCACATCAGGAGGAAAACAACAGTCAAAGACACCTGGAAGGAAGGAGGGGAGGTCACAAGAAATGGCCATGAAGTGTGTGAGGAGCTCAACATGAGATTCAAAGAAGTGTTCACAGAAGAGACAGAAGGGCCTCCAGAAAGGCGGAGAGGTGGGGTACACCATCAGAAGTTAGACACAATGCATTCAACCGAGGAGGAAGTGAAGAGGCTGCTAAGCGAGCTAGATACCTCAAAGGCGATGGGGCAGGATAGCATCTCTCCATGGGTCCTGAGAGAGGGAGCAGAGGCGCTATGTGTACCACTAACAACAATCTTCAACACATCTATAGAAACAGGGCGACTACATGAAGTATGAAAGACAGAAATGTAGTCAAAATTTTTAAAAAAGGAGACAGACACGAAGCACTGAACTACAGACCAGTGTCACTGACATGTATAGTATGCAAGGTCATGGAAAATATTATCAGGAGAAGAGTGTTGGATCACCTAGAAACGAATGAGCTTATCAACGACAGCCAGCATTGTTTCAGGGATAGGAAATCCTTCGTCACAAACCTACTGGAGTTCTACGACAGGGTGACGGCAGTAAGACAAGAGAGAGAGGGGTGGGTAGATTGCATTTTCGTGGACTGTAGAGAGGCGTTTAACACAGTTCCACACAAGATATTTGTGCAAAAGCTGGAGGACCAGGCAGGGATAACAGGGAAGGCACTGCAATGGATCAGGGAATACCTTTCAGGAAGACATTAGCGAGTCATGGTACGTGGCGAGGTGTCAGAGTGGGCGCCTGTAACGAGAGGGGTGCCATAGGGATCAGTCCTAGGACCGGTGCTGTTTCTGGTATTTGTGAACGACATGACGGAAGGAATAGACCCCAAGGTGTCCCTGTTTGCAGATGATGTGAAGTTGAGAAGAATTAAATCGGAGGAGGACCAGGCACAACTACATAGGGATCTGGACAGTCTGCAGGCCTGGTTCAGCAACTGGCTCCTGGAGTCCAACGCCACCAAGTGCAAAGTCATGAAGATTGGTAATGGGCAAAGAAGACCACATACGGAGTACAGTGTAGGGGCCAGAACCTACAAACGTCACTCAAGGAAAAGGATCTTCGAGTGAGTATAACACCAGGCACATCTCCTGAGGCGCACATCAACCAAATAACTGCTGCAGCATATGGACGCCTAGCAAACTTAAGAACAGCATTCTAACATCTTAATAAGGAGTCATTCAGGACCCCGTACACTGTGTACGTTAGGCCCATACTGGAGTATGCAGCTCCAGTTTCGAACCCTAACCTAGCCAAGCATGTAAGAAAATTAGAGAAAGTGCAAAGGTTTGCAATACGACAAGTTCCGGAGCTAAGGGGTATGTCCTACGAGGAGAGGTTACAGGAAATGGACCTGACGACAATGGAAGACAGAAGAAATAGAGGGAATATGATAACGACATATAAAATACTGAGAGAAATAGACTAGGTAAACGGAGACAGAATGTTCCAGAGGTGGGACACAGCAACAAGGGGTCACAGTTGGAAGTTGAAGACTCAGATGAACCACAGGTATTTTAGGAATTATTTCTTCAGTCACAGAGTTGTCAGGAAGTGGAATAATCTGGGAAGTGATGTAGTGGAGGCAGCATCCATACGTAGCTTTAAGGAGAGGTATGATAAAGCTCATGGAGCGGGTAGAGTGACCGAGTAGCGGCCAGTGAAGAGGCGGCGCCAGGAGCTGTGACTCGACCCCTGCAACCACAACTAGGTGAGTACACACACACACACACACACACACACACACACACACACATATAGGTAAATATATAAAATTGGTCAATTAGCAAGAACACATTTAAAATTAAGTACTCTAAAATTTTATTTTATACGTTTAAAGGAGAATTTTTTTTCATTTATGATAATGAAAAATTAATAACTTTATACCTAAAGAAGCATAGAAAACTTACCTAACCTTTATAACAAGTTCAATTTAATTTAGCCTAATCCAACTAAATATATTTCAGATACGTTTACAATAATTTAATAATAAACAAACACAATGAAATTTATTTTTTTTGCTAGGTTCAGAATAAACCTAACGAAGAAGATCAGCAATGGGATCAGGCAACTCTGCCAGTGCGACTGGGAGGTATAAGGGTGCGCAAGACAACTTAGGTAGCTTTACCTGCATTTCTGTCCTTGTGTTTGGCTTCCAGTGGACTAGTCAAGGAGATTGTCCCCGAACGCTTGAGAGGTGCGGTAGGAGCTCAAGACCCCAGGTTCATTGAAGCAGCAATGCGGTGGGGCATCCTTTTAGACTTCTCCAGTAGACCAGCTCCTCCAAAAGAGCACAAACAGTCCCTATGGGACAAACCGATCATGGAAAAAATCGCAAACACAATGCTCACCAACGCTTCAGGAAAGAACAAAGCTCGTCTCCTAGCGGTGAAGGCACCATATTCAGGAGATTTTCTTTTAGCTGTTCCCAATTCCTCTTTGGGCCCTCGACTTGACCCACAGGCCATTCGGATTGGTGTTGCTCTTCGCCTAGCTACCCTCATACTCACCGAGCATAGGTGTATTTGCGGCAGGGCGACGGCTGATCAATTCGGACTTCATGGTCTCGTGTGTCACACATCAGAATGGAAGTATGCTAGACATGAGGAGGTCAACGACATCATAAAGAGAAGCCTCGCCAAAGTCCGATGCTCAATGGGACCTCCAAGTACTGAGGCCTGATGGAAGTCAAAAGCATCATGATGGAGTCACTATGCTACCCTGGAAGGATGGTAAGCAGATTGCCAGGGACTACACCCGTAGCACCAAATTGACAGACACATACTTGCCATACTTTGAAGCTGAAGGGGGTGGATCAGGTAGCAACAGGGAGACTCAGAAGACCTTGCAAATATGATGGCCTTCTTCCCCCTGGCTACAAATTCATCGAGACCCTTGTAGCATGGGGAAAGTGTGCTCTAAAGTTTCTCAAAGAGCTGGATGAAAAACTCATCACAGAAATCAAAGATCACAGTGGCCAGCTTCCTCTTTCAGAGACTCAGTGTTGCGATCCAGAGGGGAAATGCCTGCAACATTCTGGGCACGCGGCCCACCGCAGGGAAGCTGGACGAAGTATTAAAGATTTTTATTTATTAACACATCAGCCGTTTCCCACCAAAGCAGGGTGACCCGAAAAAGAAAAACTTTCATAATCAATCACTCCATCACTCTTGCTAACTTCAGGACTCAAGTCCGGCCTGCCGGTTTCCCTGAGTCCCTTCATAAATGTTACTTTGCTTCCACTCGAACAACACATCAAGTATTAAAAACCATTTGTCTCCATTCACTCCTATCAAATACGATTATGCATGCTTGCTGGAAGTCCAAGCCCCTCGTACACAAAACTTCCTTTACCCCCTCCCTCCAACCTTTCCTAGGCCAACCCCTACCCCCCTTCCCTCCACTACAGTTTTACACACTCTCAAAGTCATTCGACTTTTTTCCATCCTCTCTACATGTCCAAACCACCACAACAACCCCTCCTCAGCCCTCTGGATAATAATCTTGGTAATCCCAGACATTCTATTAATTTCCACACTACGAATTCGCAGCATTATATTCACACCACACATTGATCTCAGACATGACATCTCCATTGCCTCCAGTCTTCTCCTTGTTGCAACATACACCACCCATGCTTCACAACCATATAAGAGTGTTGGTATAACTATATTCTCATACATTCCCCTCTTTGCTTCCACAGATAAAGTTCTTTGTTTCCACAGATTCCTAAGTGCACCACTTACCCTTTTACACTCATCAATTCTATGATTCACCTCATCCTTCATAGACCCATCTGCTTACACGTCCAGTCCTAAATATATGAATACATTTGCCTCCTTCATACTCTCTCCCTCCAATCTGATATCCAATCTTTCACCACCTAATCTTTTTGTTATCCTCATCAAGTTACTCTTTCCAATATTCACTTTCAATTTCCTTCTTTTACATATCCTACCAAACTCATCCACCAACCTCTGCAACTTCTCTTCAGAATCTCCCAAAAGCACAGTATCATCAGGAAAACGCAGCTGTGACAACGCCCACTTTGTGTTAGATTCTTTATCTTTTAACCCCACACCTCTTGCCAAGACACTCGCATTCACTTCTCTTACAACCCCATCTATAAATATATTGAACAACCATGGTGACATCACACATCCTTGTCTAAGGCCTACTTTTACTGGGAAATAATCTTCCTCTCTCCTACATACTCTAACCTGAGCCTCACTATCCTCGTATAAACTCTTCACTGCTTTCAGCAACCTACCTCCTGCAACATCTGCCACATTGCCCCCCTATCCACCCTGTCATACGCTTTTTCTAAATACATAAATGCCACAAAAACCTCTTTACCCTTATCTAAATACTGTTCAGCTATATTTTTTCACTGTAAACACTTGGCCTACACACCCCCTACCTTTACTAAAACCTCCTTGTTCATCTGCTATCCTACTCTCCGTCTTGCTCTTAATTCTTTCAATAATAACTCTACCATACACTTTACCAGGTATACTCAACAGACTTATTCCCCTATAATTTTTGCACTCTCTTTTGTCCCGTTTGCCTTTATACAAAGGAAATATGCACGTTCTCTGCCATTCCCTAGGTACCTTACTCTCTTCCATACATTTATTAAATAATAGCACCAATCACTCCAAAACTATATCTCCACCTGCTTTTAAGATTTCTACCTTTATCCCATCAACCCTAACTGCCTTACCCCTTTCATTTAACGCACTTCTCCCACACTTATAACTGGCTCTTCCTCACTCCTACAAGATGTTATTCCTCCTTGTCCTATACATGAAATCACAGCTTCCCTATCTTCATCAACATTTAACAACTCCTCAAAATATTCCCTACATCTTCCCGATACCTCTAACTCTCTATTTAATAACTCTCCTCTCTTATTTTTATCTGCCTAATCCATTCTTTCCCAAGGCTTCCTCAACTTATTAATCTCACTCCAAAACTTTTTTCTTATTTTCAACAAAATTCGTTGATAACATCTCACCCACTTTCGTATTTACTCTCTTTTGACATTGCTTCACCATTCTCTTAACCTCTCTTTTTTTCTCCATATACTCTTCCCTCCTTGTATCACTTCTACTTTGTAAAAACCTCTCATATGCTAACTTCTTTCTCTCCCTTACTACTCTCTTTACATCATCATTCCACTAATCGCTCTTCTTCCCTCCCGCACCCACTTTCCTATAACCACAAACTTCTGCTGAATACTCTAACACTACATTCTTAAACCTACCCCAATCATCTTCAACCCCATTGCCTATACTCTCACTAGCCAATCTATCCTCCAATAGCTGTTTATATCTTACCCTAACTGCCTCCTCTTTTAGTTTATAAACCTTCGCCTCTCTCTTTCTTGTTACTTCTATTTTCCTTGTATCCCATCTACCTTTTACTCTCACTGTAGCTATAACTAAAAAGTGATCTGATATATCTGTGGCCCCTCTATAAACATGTACATCCTGAAGTCTACCCAACATTCTTTTATCTACCAATACGTAGTCCAACAAACACCCTATATCACGTATTGTATACTTATTTATCTTTTTTTTTCTTAAAATATGTATTGCCTATAACTAAACCCCTTTCTATACAAAGTTCAATTAAAGGGCTCCCATTATCATTTACACCTGGCACCCCAAACTTACCTACTACACCCTCTCTACATGTTTCTCCTACTTTAGCATTTAGGTCCCCTACCACAATTACCCTCTCAGTTTGTTCAAAAGTTCCTATACATTCCCTTAACATCTCCTAAAATTTCTCTCTCTTTTCTACACTCCTTTCTTCTCCAGGTGCATACACGCTTATGATGACCCACTTTTCGCATCCGACCCTTATTTTGATCCACTTAACCCTTGAATTTATACATTTATATTCCCTCTTCTCTTTCCATAACTGATCTTTCAACATTATTGCTACCTCTTCCTTAGCTCTAACTCTCTCAGATACTCCTGACTTAATCCCATTTATTTCTCCCCACTGAAACTCGCCTACCCCCTTCAGCTTTGTTTCGCTTAGGGCCAGGACATCCAACTTCTTTTCATTCATAACATCGGCAATCATCTCTTTCTTATCATCTGCACTACATCCACGCACATTCAGACAACCCAGTTTTATAAAAAAAAATATTCTTCTCTTTTTTAGCAAATGTATACAGGAGAAGGGGTTACTAGCCCATTGCTCCCGGCATTTTAGTCGCCTCATACGACATGCATGGCTTACGGAGGAAAGATTCTTTTCCACTGCCCCATGGAGAATAGAGGAAATAAAGATGAACAAGAGCTATTAAGAAAAAAGAAGAAAAACCTTGATATGTGTATGAATGTATATATATGCATGTGCATGTTGTGTAGTGTGACCTAAGTGTAAGTTGAAGTATTTAGATATACCTGTTATCCAGCGTGTTTATGAGACAGAAAATGACACCAGCAATCCTACCATCATGTAAAACAGTTACAGGTTTCTGTTTCACATTCACTTGGCAGGACGGTAGCACCTCCCTGGGTGGTTGCTGTCTACCAACCTACTACCTATAAGTATTCAAGATATAGCTCTGAAATGTTGTCTATGTTGTTCTACTCCCTATTGTATTTTTGTCAATGTATTTTGTCTTTAAATAAAGTCTACTTAGAATATAGGATATAGGTGGTAGGAGATGACAATATTAAAACAGCTCAGGGGAGAACCTTGAGTTTTCCTTAAAGTGAAATAGTGAAATTCCAAACGCATTCGTGACTTCTCACATCATCAAGGAAATATAATAATAAAAGGTTAACAGGAAGAGATATATGGGACGAGATTACACCTCGCTGCCACCCCCAACATCACGTGACTTTTTATGATGATGTAGGTAGGTAGTCAGTGATGAGTGAAACACAACTTATATTCTTCCCAAAAATTTGTCTAATGTTTCTTAAATTCTTCCCCATTTTCATTAATTATAAATGAATCCAATTTATATAAACCATAAGAAATATTCATATTATTTTCAAAGCTACTTTTTTATGAAACATGATTCTATTATAATCCTGTCTACCATGGATGGTTAAAATCTCTCACATAAATAAACAGAGCATTAGAATCTTGTCCACTTCTAATGCTATATTTATGTTTCTTTAATCTTAGTTCAAGACTTTTACCAGTTTGTCCATAATAAACTTTATCACATATTTGACAAGGAATCTTATAGACTCACCCGTCAACATTTTTGGGGGATTTTTTTATCATTTTTTTTAAAGGTGTCAAGGTTTTTAAATACAACTTTGATATTAATATTCTTAAGTAGACAAGGCATATCAACAAGGCATTCAACATATTTTTAGTTGAATAAGGTTGGTTGTCCCTTTTTGTATAGCAAAAAGTATTTCTAACAATTTTAAAAGATCTATCAATTGCTTTTCTTGGGTATTTTAGCTATTTCACATATTTTGAACATTTGTTAATCTATGAATTCTGAACTGCAAATAAGTAAAGCTATCAAAAACATTGATGAGAATACCGAGACTTTAACTCCATCTTGATTTGAATAATAATAGCATACAAAGGAACAGTCATTTGTTGGTTTTCTGTAATGGAATGAATGGTGAGACAAGAGGCTGCCGCAATGTTGAAATCAACTCACCTCGGTTTTGGTGTTCAACAGGGAGAGTGCCTGTCTCCAAGCTGCAAGCCTGCAAGCGTACCTCACTCTGGGGACTTCCTCCAAACAGTTCCCATTTCGGCAATGGGAACACGCCTCGACCCTAAGACCATTCGTATTGCAGTGGTTCTCCACCTTGCTGCCCTAATCAACACAGAATATTCATTATCTTAACTGCTCCTAAACCAAGAGCTGGCACACAAGACACAATGAAGTCAACGACATCATAAAGAGAAGCCTTGCTTCAGCTGGATACCCTGCCAAGAGATAGCCCCGATCAAGAGCAGCCAACAAAACTCACAACCTAGCAAACCGCCACGACAGGATCACCATCTATCCTTGGAAGAATGGCAAGCTCTTAGCATGGGACTATACCTGCGTGTCGACACTAGATGACACCTACATCCATCACAGTGTTGGGCGACAAGGAGGAGCTGCTCATCATAGGGAGGAGCACAAGCTCGGCAAATAAAGAGACATAAGCGCCTCAGATTAGCCATCCAGAGGAGAAATGCTTATTGCATCTTTTCTCATGTCCGGCTTCGGAGGAGCTTGAGGAGATTCATAATCTTTGATATATTGTACCTATATATTCATGTTTGTGGTTTTCGTCGTTGTATTATGTATATAAATAAAGTTCACATAAAATATAGAAAATAGGGGATGGTAGGAGAACTTTGAGTTTTCCCTGAGGTACGTTTATTGTCTTCTCTGAGGATGAGGGTCAGCAATACAGTTCTAGAGATGGTATCTCCATATATATATATATATATATATATATATATACATATATATATATATATATATATATATATATATATATATATATATATATATATATATATATATATATAATATATATATATATATATATATATATATATATATACATATATATATATATATATATATATATATTGATCAATCCACTCCTATATATATATATATATATATATATATATATATATATATATATATATATATATATATATATATATATATATATATATATTATATATATATATATATATATATTATATATATATATATATATATATATATCATATATACATATATATATATATATATATATATATATATATATATATATATATATATATATATATATATATATATATATATATATATATATATATATATATATATATATATGTGTGTCGATGCCGATTAGGTAAAACTTGCGATTTTGGCTTAAATAGCAACGCTCATCTTGCCATATAAGACAAGTGAAAATTTGTGTATGCAATAATTTCGCCAAAATCATTCTGAACATAACGAAAAAATATATTTCATTGTGTTTGTTTATTATTAAATTAATGTTAACGTATCTAAAATATATTTAGTTGGGTTAGGCTAAATTAAATTGCGCTTGTTGTAATAAGGTTAGGTAGGTTTTCAAAGTTTCTCTTGGTACAAAATTATAAATTCTTACATTAACATAAATGAAAAAATATATCTTTAAACGTATAAGAGAAAATTTTAGAAAGGACTTAATTTTAGATGAGTTCTTGCTAATTGACCAGTTTTACCTAATCGGCACGACATATATATATATATATATATATATATATATATATATATATATATATATATATATATGCTCAGGGCCGTAACATCAGACAGGAGACTGCCCGTCTCCTAGCCGTGAGTGCACCTCACTCTGGGGACTTCCTCCAAACAGTTCCCATTTCGGTCATGGGAACACGCCTGGACCCTAAGACCCTTCGTATTGCAGTGGCTCTGCGCCTTGCTGCCCCATTCACACGGAATATACGTGTATTTGCGGCGATGCGCAAGCCGACCAATATGGTCTACATGGTCTTAACTGTTCTAAAACCAAGGGTTGGCATGCAAGACACAATGAGGTCAACGACATCATAAAGAGAACCCTCGCTACAGCTGGATGCCCAGCCGAGAGAGAGCCTCGATCACTAGCAGCCAACAACGCCCACAACCCAGCAAACCGCCCCGACGGGATCACCATCTATCCTTGGAAGAATGGCAAGCTCTTAGCATGGGATTATACCTGCGTGTCGACACTGGCTGACACCTACATCCATCACAGTGTTGGGCGACAGGGAGGAGCTGCTGACCACAGAGAGGAGTACAAGATCGGCAAGTACAGGGACATAAGCCAACAGTATAAATTTGTCCCAGTGGGATCGGAGACCTTGGGAGCGTGGGGAAAAAATGCAACACGTTTCCTTAAAGAGCTGGGTTCCAGACTCATCGACACCACCAGGGACCCAAGGGCAGCCACGTTCATGTTCCAGCGTCTCAGCGTGGCCATCCAGAGGGAAACGCATGCTGCATACTCGGCTCGCGTCCGGCTTCGGAGGAGCTGGAGGAGATTCATAATCTTTGACATATTGTACCATTGTATTCATGTTCATGTTTGTGTGTTTTATAAATGTATTCTGTCTATTAATAAAGCATTTATATGTATGTATGTGTGTATATAGGATGGGGTGGTAGGAGAAGTGGAATATTCAAACGGCTTCAGGAAGAAATCCAAATATTCTTCCTTGATGCCTTTTTATCCACTTCTCCGAGGCTATGGGTCCCACAATTTGCACCAGAGGTGGACCCCATCCTATATATATTTAAAAAAAAAAATATATATATATATATTATATATATATATATATATATATATATATATATATATATATATATATATATATATATATATATATTATATATGATTATACTATTGATGCTTCAATTTTAGTTTAAAATATATCATATGAAGTAGATTAGTCTGACAGAAACTAACTATCTATAAAGCTTTATAGTTCTTCAATATAATTAAAAATTATTTAATAACCTTATATCGTTTAAAGATAATATTTTTTTCATTATATGATTAATGCATATATAAATTTATATATTTTTAGTCCATAGAGAAACTGATTAAACACTACCTTGCCATTAAACAGTGAATTGTATGATTTGCCAATCATCTAACTAAAATATATTTATGTGTTAATTATTAATTTAATTTAAAAAACACAATTAAATATATTTTTTTGTTATTGTTTGAATGATTTTAGGCAAATTATTTGGTACACAAATTTTCTTCTTCATATGGAATGACTTACTATTAAGAAAATTTAGAAGATTATTCTTAATGAGTCTTTATATATATATATATATATATATATATATATATATATATATATATATATATATATATATATATATATATGTCGTGCCGATTAGGTAAAACTTGCGATTTTGGCTTAAATCGCAACGCTCATCTTGCCATATAAGACAAGCGAAAATTTGTGTATGCAATAATTTCGCAAAAATCATTCTGAACCTAACGAAAAATATGTATTTCATTGTGTTCGTTTATTATTAAATTATTGTAAAAGTATCTAAAATATATTTAGTGGGGTTAGGCTAAATTAAATTGCGCTTGTTATAATAAGGTTAGGTAGGTTTTCAAAGTTTCTCTTGGTACAAAATTATAAATTTTTACATTAACATAATTTAAAAAATATATCATTAAACGTATAAGAGAAAATTTTTGAAAGGACTTAATTTTAAATGAGTTCTTGCTAATGGACCAGTTTTACCTAATCGGCACGACATATATATATATATATATATATATATATATATATATATATATATATATATATATATATATATATATATATATATATATAGGGAGTGGTATTGATCAATAACAACACTGCGACTAGCCAAGGATTCGAACCCATGTTGTTTTTTGGCCCGCCTCATGGTGAGCGAAAACCAAATTGACGATCAAACCCACAAGACTACCAAATCCTACAAGAACCACTCAGCCAGCAGAGTTAGGTGTTTTTCCGTGATCTGAGGATATACGATGGTGTGGGTGCCTCTTAGCTAATTTCATTCTCCTCCCTGTTTGGTGTACTAGTCTGTGTGGGTCTTCCGAAATTATTCAAGGGGTCTGAGTAGGAGCGCCAGGGTGTCCTCTCGCTGTAAAAAACCTATTTGCTTCTTTTAGTTTGTATGCGGGCCACCCAGGGGGTATTAACAAGCAGTATTTTATATTATTGTACCCACGAACGAGTGGTATTGATCAATAACAACACTGCGACTATCCAAGGATTCGAATCCATGTTGTGTGGGTTAGAGCGTCATGTGCTTTTTGCTCCCAATGAGGCGGGCCAAAACAACATGGGTTCGAATCCTTGGCTAGTCGCAGTGTTGTTATTGATCAATACCATTCGTTCTTGGGTACAATAATGTAAAATACTGCTTGTTGAGGCTAGTACAACAAACGGGTGCGCTTCTTAAAGCTAGATCTCAGGAGTGCTCTAAGAATATGAGATAGGGTCGTGCTAGCAGTAAGTAGTTTTAAATGCCATCAGATCATCGCAATGAGGAGGGTGCCAGTGGGGTTTTCAGGTGCCTGTGGAGGCTGTGGGTTGCTCTCTGCGGGAAGCATATGTGATTCAGCACACCCATTATGTGCGGGAATAATGCTACTCCTTTTTAGTCCCGATATGCTCCTCACACATGACATATGCAACATCATCGTCCATTATGCCAGAAATGGCATGAGTGGTTGAAGGCGCATTCCATGGTGTGGTTGAAGGCGCATTCCATGGTTGGTTCATGGTGGGGGAGGAGCGAGGTGGAGGAGAGCATCGCACCAAGTTGTGGTTGGCGGCTTCATTTCCTCTCTGGAGGAGAGGGAGGGAGGAAGGTGTAATGGAGGTGACACACCCTGTGCACACAGGCCTACCTAGCCCGCACTCCACACTACACAACACATCGCTAAACACTCCACTCCACTACACATAAACATGGTACGCCCCCTAAGAACAGTCAAGAGGCATTCTGAACACGATTTGCGGAGAGGGACTCACACAATCATTTTCCGTCTACTTCTCTTTTTCCTTCCTCCATGTTGTCCTCCTTCCCTCAAGCCCACCTCCCCTTCCATGACCATTGTGTATGCACCCTCACCCCTCTGCCACTGAACCCACGTACACAACACTTTTCTTGATTCTGATGAAAAAAAAAATATATATATATATATAGTGCAGTGACTTATTACCATTAGCATTTTTTCAGAAATTTCTAATAAGATTTTTTTACTGTATCAAGTTTTTTAAATACAACTTTGATTTTAAAATTCTTAAGAAGAGAAGTTATATCAAGGAAGTTTCCTTAGTAAGGGAGAAGCAACATTTTCTTGGTTGAATATGATTGTTTGTCTTTTTTCGAATTGTAAAATGTAATTCCAGCAATTTTAAAGAATTTCATTGTTTAAATTCTTACTGTTGAGTTTGATCAAAATATTCGTTGCTTTTCTAAGATGTCTTAATTATTATGAGAAACAATGATTTTAAATTCAAAATGTACCGAAAAGGCAAGGGAAAATTTGTGTATGCAATAATTTCGCAAAAATCATTCTGAACCTAATGAAAAAAATATATTTCATCGTGTTTGTTTATTAAATTATTGTAAACTACACTGCACTAGCCATGAGGCGGGCCAATGCAACATAGGTTCGAGCCCTGGCTAGTGCAGTGTAGTTATTGATCAATACCACTCGTTCGTGGTTACAATAATATATATATATAAATAAATATATATATATATATATATATATATATATATATATATATATATATATATAGTGTATTTAGATATTTCATTCAGAATGCTGTCATGCCATTACAAACATTTATCTCAAGAAATGTTGTAAATAGACTAGTCTTAGACCAAAATACACTTACAAAAGCATTTAAAATAAACTTACATAAAGTGATTGGGACCATCTAAACGGTACCATGTATATATATATATATATATATATATATACTATATATATATATATATATATATATATATATATATATATATATATATATATATATATATATATATATATATATATATATATATATATATATATATATATATATATATATATATATATATATATATATATATATATATATATATATATATATATATATATATATATATATATATATATATATATATATATATATATACATATATATATATATATATATATATATATATATATATATATATATATATATATATATATATATATATATACATATATATATATATGTATATATATACATATATATACATATATGTATATATATATATATATATATATATATATATGTATATATATACATATATATATATATACATATATATAAACACTGATCTCTGCGACGGAGACTCGACCTCGAACTCATGACAAGGTACGCAGTGCTTTACCGACCGTACCACACTGGTCCAATACCTTGGCATCCAGCTTTCGCTAGACGATTCCAAGGCAGCCAGCCAGGCAGGAAGGCTTACAGCTTTCATCTCATCCTGCATGCATCGACACAACAGAGATTTTACAATGCTAGAATTCAGCAAGAGCAGGCGAAATATTCACAAATATTTCGCCTGCTCTTGCGAATTCTAGCATTGTAAAATCTCTAGTTGTGTCGATGCATGCAGGATGAGATGAAAAGCTGTAAGCCTTCCTGCCTGAAAGCTGGCTGCCTTGGAATAACGTCTAGCAAAGCTGATGCCAAGGTATTGGACCAGTGTGACGGTCGGTAAAGCACTGCGTACCTTGTCATGAGGTTCGTAGGTTCGAGTCTCCGTCGGCCAGAGATCAGTGTTTGTGAATATTTCGCCTGCTCTTGCGAATTCCTAGCATACATATCATATATATATATATATATATATATATATATATATATATATATATATATATATATATATATATATATATATATATAATATATATATATTATATATATACATATATATATATACATATTTTTTTTTTTTTTTTTTTTTCAACAAGTCGGCCGTCTCCCACCGAGGCAGGGTGACCCAAAAAGAAAGAAAATCCCCAAAAAGAAAAACTTTCATCATCATTCAACACTTTCACCACACTCATACATAATCACTGTCTTTGCAGAGGAGCTCAGATACTACAGCTGAGAAAAGTCCCTCCCAGCTGTCACTATCTCAGACCCCTCCTTTAAAGTGCAGGCATTGTACTTCCCATTTCCAGGACTCAAGTCCAACTAAATCAATTAACTGTACATATATATATATATATATATATATATATATATATATATATATATATATATATATATATATATATATATATATATATATATATATATATATATATATATATATAGGTTGGTAGACAGCAACCACCCAGGGAGGTACTACCGTCCTGCCAGGTGACTGTGAAACAGAAACCTGAAACTGTTTTACAAGATGGTAGGATTGCTGGTGTCTTTTTTCTGTCTCATAAACACGCTGGATAACAGGTATATCTAGCTACTTCTACTTACACTTTAGGTCACACTACACAGGCATGCACATGCATATATATACATACACACATCTAGGTTTTTCTTCTTTTTCTTAATAGCTCTTGTTCTTTTTATTTTCTCTATTGTCCATGGGGAAGTGGAAAAGAATCTTTCCTCCGTAAGCCATGCGTGTCGTATGAGGCGACTAAAATGCCGGGAGCAATGGGCTAGTAACCCTTCTCCTGTACACATTTACTAAAAAAGAGAAGAAGAAAAACTTTATAAAACTGGGTTGTTTGAATGTGCGTGGATGTAGTGCGGATGATAAGAAAGAAATGATTGCTGATGTTATGAATGAAAAGAACTTGAATGTCCTGGCCCTAAGCGAAACAAAGCTGAAGGGGGTAGGCGAGTTTCAGTGGGGAGAAATAAATGGGATTAAGTCAGGAGTATCTGAGAGAGTTAGAGCTAAGGAAGGGGTAGCAATAATGTTGAAGGATCAGTTATGGAAGGAGAAGAGGGAATATAAATGTGTATATTCAAGGATTATGTGGATTAAAATAAGGGTCGGATGCGAAAAGTGGGTCATAATAAGCGTGTATGCACCTGGAGAAGAGAGGAGTGTAGAGGAGAGAGAGAGATTTTGGGAGATGTTAAGCGAATGTATAGGAACTTTTGAACCAAGTGAGAGAGTAATTGTGGTAGGGGACCTAAATGCTAAAGTAGGAGAAACATGTAGAGAGGGTGTGGTAGGTAAGTTTGGGGTGCCAGGTGTAAATGATAATGGGAGCCCTTTGATTGAACTTTGTATAGAAAGGGGTTTAGTTATAGGTAACACATATTTTAAGAAAAAGAGGATAAATAAGTATACAAGATATGATGTAGGGCGTAATGACAGTAGTTTGTTGGACTATGTATTGGTAGATAAAATACTGTCGGGTAGACTTCAGGATGTACATGTTTATAGAGGGGCCACAGATATATCAGATCACTTTTTAGTTATAGCTACAGTGGGAGTAAAAGGTAGATGGGATACAAGGAAAATATAAGCTGTAAGTAAGAGAGATGTGAAGGTTTATAAACTAAAAGAGGAGGCAGTTAGGGTAAGATATAAACAACCATTGGAGGATAGATGGGCTAGTGAGAGTGTAGGCAATGGGGTCGAAGATGTATGGGGTAGATTTAAAAATGTAGTGTTAGAGTGTTCAGCAAACGTTTGTGGTTACAGGCGAGTGGGTGCGGGAGGGAAGAAGAGCGATTGGTGGAATGATGATGTAAAGAGAGTAGTAAGGGAGAAAAAGTTAGCATATGAGAGGTTTTTACAAAGTAGAAGTGATGCAAGGAGGGAAGAGTATATGGAGAGAAAAAAAGAGGTTAAGAGAGTGGTGAAGCAATGTAAAAAGAGAGCAAATGAGAGAGTGGGTGAGATGTTATCAACAAATTTTGTTGAAAATAAGTAAAAGTTTTGGAGTGAGATTAATAAGTTGAGGAAGCCTTGGGAACAAATGGATTTGACAGTTAAAAATAGGAGAGGAGAGTTATTAAATGGAGAGTTAGAGGTATCGGGAAGATGGAGGGAATATTTTGAGGAGTTGTTAAATGTTGATGAAGATAGGGAAGCTGTGATTTCGTGTATAGGGCAAGGAGGAATAACATCTTGTAGGAGTGTGGAAGAGCCAGTTGTGAGTGTGGGGGAAGTTCATGAGGCAGTGGGTAGAATGAAAGGGGGTAAAGCAGCTGGGATTGATGGGATAAAGATAGAAATGTTAAAAGCAGGTGGGGATATAGTTTTGGAGTGGTTAGTGCTATTATTTAATAAATGTATGGAAGAGGGTAAGGTACCTAGGGATTGGGAGAGAGCGTGTATTGTTCCTTTGTATAAAGGCAAAGGGGACAAAAGAGAGTGCAAAAATTATAGGGGAATAAGTTTGTTGAGTGTACCTGGTAAAGTGTATGGTAGAGTTATTATTGAAAGAATTAAGAATAAGACAGAAAGCAGGATAGCAGATGAACAAGGGGGCTTTAGGAAAGGTAGGGGGGTGTAGACCAAGTGTTTACAGCGAAACATATAGGTGAACAGTATTTGGATAAGGGTAAAGAGGTTTTTGTGGCATTTATGGATTTGGAAAAGGCGTATGATAGGGTGGATAGGGGGGCAATGTGGCAGATGTTGCAGGTGTATGGAATAGGAGGTAGATTACTGAAAGCAGTGAAGAGTTTTTATGAGGATAGTGAGGCTCAAGTTAGAGTGTGTAGGAGGGAGGGGGACTATTTCCCAGTAAAAGTGGGCCTTAGACAAGGATGTGTGATGTCACCGTGGTTGTTCAATATATTTATAGATGGGATGGGGTTGTAAGAGAAGTGAATGCGGAGGTGTGGGGTTAAAAGATACAGAATCAAATACAAAGTGAGAGTTGTCACAGTTGCTTTTTGCTGATGACACTGTGCTTTTGGGAGATTCTGAAGAGAAGTTGCAGAGGTTGGTGGATGAATTTGGTAGGGTGTGTAAAAGAAGAAAATTGAAAGTGAATATAGGAAAGAGTAAGGTGATGAGGATAACAAAAAGATTAGGTGACGAAAGATTGGATATCAGATTTGAGGGAGAGAGTATGGAGGAGGTGAATGTATTCAGATATTTGGGAGTGGACATGTCAGCAGATGGGTCTATGAAGGATGAGGTGAATCATACAATTGATGAGGGAAAAGGGTGAGTGGAGCACTTCGGAGTCTGTGGAGACAAAGAACTTTGTCCATGGAAGTAAAGAAGGGAATGTATGAGAGTATAGGTATACCAACACTCTTATATTTGTGTGAAGCATGGGTGATGAATGTTGCAAGGAGGAGAAGGCTGGAGGCAGTGGAGATGTCATGTCTGAGGTCAATGTGTGGTGTGAATATAATGCAGAGAATTCGGAGTTTGGAAATTAGGAGGAGGTGCGGGATTACCAAAACTATTATCCAGAGAGCTGAGGAGGGGTTGTTGAGGTGGTTCGGACATGTAGAGAGAATGGAACGAGACAGAATAACTTCGAGAGTGTATAAATCTGTAGTGGAGGGAAGGTGGGGAAGGGGTCGGCCTAGGAAAGGTTGGAGGGAGGGGGTAAAGGAAGTTTTGTGTGCGAGGGGCTTGGACTTCCAGCAAGCATGTGTGAGCGTATTTGATAGGAGTAAATGGAGACAAATGGTTTTTAATACTTGACGTGCTGTTGGAGTGTGAGCAAAGTAACATTTATGAAGGGATTCAGGGAAACCGGCAGGCCGGACTTGAGTCCTGGAGATGGGAAGTACAGTGTCTGCACTCTGAAGGAGGGGTGTTAGTGTTGCAGTTTTATAACTGTAGTGTAAAGCACCCCTCTGGCAAGACAGTGATGGAGTGAATGATGATGAAAGTTATTCTATTCGGGCCACCCTGCCTTGGTGGGAATCGGCCGATGTGTTAATAAAATATATATATATATATATATATATATATATATATATATATATATATATATATATATATATATATATATATATATATATATATCATACATATATTCGAGTGGAGCATGGAGAGAGGGAGCCAGTTAGTGGTGCTCCATACATATTGTGTGTAAACGAACAACCAACATGGTTGGTAAGGGCCAATATCGGCAGACGTCATCGCGGGTATCCACCGGACATTGCCGAGTCGTGACAATCCTCTGAATCAGACCGTTGCTTCTGTATCAGTGAAAGTGCAGTGTGCATGTGGGGAGTTGAGCAGTAGAGCTGGTTTTGAGGGGATCCTCTGTATTCGGCCGGGGTTGAAAGGGGAAGAGTGGTCGTTCAGGACTCCATCATTGGTTGCTGAACAGAAGAACACCTAGGTCAATAGTGAGAACATGGTGATTAGTATGCTAAATGGCGAGGGTTCTTCTAAATGGAATAATAAGTGTATACCAATCAGCAAAGGTTAGTCAGTGATATGCATTTTTAGTGAACAGATGGGGCCCCTCCCCTGGATCCCCATCCCTGGTCCCCTCCGCAAATCCTGGTCTATGCCTTCTGCCTACCTGACCAAGGGTGTTGCCTCTTAGTGCCCTAACAATTACTCTCACTACCGCTCGCAACTCCCCCACCCTCATCCCCCAAGCATCCATGCTGTCCTTCACCCGTCATCCCACAGCTTGAGCCCTTCCACGCCCACGATGTGTTAGGTTCCCAGGAATCTCCACGACAGAGCCAATGCCGTGGAATCCGGCCACATGGAATGTGCACTCAAGCCTTCAAATGGCAACATCCGTGCACACGGATGGGAATACACTGATATTCACCAAGAACAGTTGTTTTAACAACCTGGTAATCAGCAAAGTCCTCATCATCCAACCCAGCTGTGAACTCCTGCGATTTGTCGTACAACGGTGTATGCACAAGTGCTGCCCAGAGCTCCGCTGGCCACCTAAATGCACGAGCTTGATTTTGGAATACCTCGAAAGTGTTCAGGTTCATTACCAGTTAAAAGATGTACTAGCAGCACCGCTTTCTCCGCAATAAACGTTTCACCAACATTCTGTTGAAATTGCCTTCTCTCCTTCCTTGTCAAACTCTTCTTTGGCAAACGCACACTCTTCTCTGGTCGTTTCTAGGTTGAGTTTGGCCAACTAGAGCGCCAACGAAGCTGACTCGTCCTGAGACAAACCTACTTAACCACCTGCTTCACGAAATTGCTCCCACATTACGGAGGAACCGGAGCGGAGATCGGTGATTAATAGCCCTTGCAGCAGCAGAAACCTCAGTCTGGTATGCCATGTTACTCGCTTCAGCTTTTAATTTGTTGCGAATACTTTCACGAAGCGAATACTTTCACCTAACATATGTTGGTGGCAAAACCCACTATAACAAAACGTTGTTTGCAATACTCGTAAAACGCATTAATAGCACATTACGACTTGCAGGATACACACTTCACTTTAAAGGCAGCCGTGAGTGAATCGCGTTTGGTTCACCCAGCTAAATATGAAATTAAACACAACATACCAGTATGTTCAGAGACTGGTAAGGAGGTAGGGAAAAGCCCAAAAATTGATAGATTGGTAGTTCCTAAGAAATTCAGGTATCAGAGCCTGAATTTCGTAGGAAATTTAGGCTCACAATTCTTCTTTAGGGGGTCATTTGGGGATTACTAAAACCCTTTATGGAATATTAAATGAATTTTATTGGCCAGGAATAAGGAAAAATGTGCAGTCACATACGTTCCTGTTGAGAATGTCAACATTTAGGTAAACCTGGATACTCCATTAAACCCGCACCATTACATCCCATACCTGCGGATGGAGAACTCTTTGCTGAGCTAATTAATGATTATGTGTAACAATTACCAAAAGCAAAGTCGGGTAACCCGTATTTTTTTTTTACAATCATGGACAAAGCTAGTAGGTATCAGGAAGCTGTTCCGATGCGTAGTATAAATACTAAGGACATTCTTAAAGTTTTGACTAAATTTATCTCATACTTTGACATTGCAAATTCTGTCCAGAGTGAGCAGGATACTAATTTTACAGCAAAATAATTCAGAGAAGCTTTAACTTGGCTGGGTTTTACTCATAAACTAGACCACCGCTTATCCTCAGTGCCAAGGTGCCGAGGAAAGATTCCTTCCTCTGTTGCTGTTAGCAATGCGAGAAACTGTGCAGGAATCCACAAAGTACAATCCATTTGAGCTAATCTTCGGGCACAATATGAGAGGTTCCTTACAAGTGCTCAAAGATGGATGTATGAGAGAAGACGCCTGCAAAGCTCTCTACAATCCTTCTTCAAGGTTGCAGGTAGCCTGTCAATTTGCTAAGGCT
Source organism: Cherax destructor (assembly GCA_009830355.1). Classification (NCBI taxonomy): domain Eukaryota; kingdom Metazoa; phylum Arthropoda; class Malacostraca; order Decapoda; family Parastacidae; genus Cherax; species Cherax destructor. The sequence goes on from WNWK01003053.1 coordinate 92,348, forward strand.
AACTTAAAATCTGCTCAAAGCACTATGAATCAGATATGACAGAAATACACAGTTTCACTCCTTTAATCCAGGAGACAAGGAACCTGTAACTGACCAAACCATAAAAGCTAGATTTATGGGACCAATGCAAATAATAAGTAAAATAATCCCAAGACAAGTAAAGTTTACCACATTAATCAGATTAAAGTCCCATTAATTAGAGTCCCATTGATGACTTTGTCCTCTGCCTCTGTAGACGACCCTGATTCCTTGCACACAATTTCAGAGATTAAAATTGAGCTCTTTAACTCAATCCTCCTCCAGGACTCACGAAATCGTAATGACACAATTGCAAACAAACGATTCCACGGGTGGGGTTCGAACCCGCGGTCAGAGAGTCGCAAAACTCCAGAACGTCGCGTAAGCCACTGGGCCAGCTAGCTTCAATAAGATTCATCCAACTAGGTATATTTCTACACCATAGGAAGGTTAGCATAGGCACCACTGTGTCCACAAATGCAAGTTTTTTTACAGACGAATCTCCAGCTAGCATGACCTTGACGAACTCTAGCCGTCATGTTGACAGCAACATCTTGGGATCTTGATACAAACGAATTCTTCCACACTTGTCCAACCTTTGGACGAAGACCTACTTCGACTAGTGGATGATACCACTATGACGCCGCCTCCTCCTGCTTCACCTACAGTATATAAGTATATAAGCAACCTCCATTGCCCTATGCTGTACTTACTACCAGATTGATGTACTGAACACATCGATTTCAGGCCGAGGGACTGATTACCTCAAACACCTCCTCTCCTTACAACTTTCTACTTTGTATTGGACTGATGAAGCCACTGTGTGGCGAAACGTTTCCACAATAAAGATACCCAAGTGTTGCATACGTGTCTAATTTATCAACTTGTCGATTTTCTGAACCATTCGTCTACAAACTAGGGCTAATGAAACAGTTTATTACAACTCTTGACAAAGAGTCTGCAGCCTTCAAGTATCTTCAAGACTTCTTCCCCAAGCTATCAGAGGCAAAGGTGAAGGCTGACATCTTCACTGGACCACAAGTCAGGAAAATCATGGAGTGCTCAGAATTTCCAAAGAAGCTCACAGAGAAAGAAAAGGAAGCCTGGGAGGGAGAGTTTTGTTACTGTAGCACAGGACTTTCTGGGCAACAACAAGGCTGATAATTATGTGGATCTTGTTGAGACCTTGGTAAAAAGCTATGGTCACATGGGCTGTAGGATGTTCCTTGAGGTCCATATCCTTGATGATCATCTTGACGATTTCAAGGAGAATATGGGAGCATACTCAGAGAAGCAAGGGGAGCGCTTCCTCCAATATATAATGGACTTTGAACACATCAGGGATCTTATGGTGAAAACATGATGGGAGACTCTGCATCTGGGGGATTAACGGGAAAGTGATTTGTTGCTGCTCGCAAATCTAGAAAAAAATGTTCATTTTTAACTTTGTAAATATGTTTCAGAAAGTTTAAAATAAAATTTGTGTAAATTTAAATTTTATTTATGTAAATTTTACTCATTTTTTATATGTTTTTGTTTCACATCCCAAACTAACAAAAAGTATTGAAATTTAACCATTTTTTGTCAAAAATTCAACCTGTAAGCCACAAAAGCAAAGTTTATTTAAAAGGAATAATGGGTATTTTTTATTGTTTTACAATAAAAAGAGTTGGAAAATAACACTTACTTGCGAGGGACAAAAATTGTGTTACATAGTGTTATGTACTGCACAAATTCTCCTCTCCTGATTTTTCAAAACCTTTTGTGTTACAGTTGTATGCCTATGAGTATGGGGCCGGGGCAGTATTACTACAAGCGTCCAAGGAGAAATATTTGCAGTATGTTGCATACTATTCAGCCAAGTATCAGGCCTATTAACGGGCCTATTCTACCCTGATACTTGCGCTGGAACATTTTGAAGTTCTCCTGGGTCACTCACCTCTTGCGGTCACCGTCTATAGTGATCACAACCTTCTAATCTACCTCAACTCCATGAAGAATCATAGCACAAAACTGATAAGGTGGAGCCTCAGGATGCAACCATAAAACATATCATTTCTCAACATATCCAGAAAGGATAACCGGACAGAAGACGCACTATCTCGTATATAGGTTACGATGTGGTAGGGACCATATGGGTAGTTAGCTCTTTTTCCCCTTGTACAGAATGTTTATTATAACTATGTTTTTTTAGTGATGGAACACTTGCTACTGTCCACAAGTGTCTTGAACCAAAGCTATCCCTACTGTCTGCTGTCTCGCTCTAGGGTAGAGTTTGAAACTCTCTTGGAAGTTGAACACTATCTAATGTGCTGGATGGTTGAGAGGAAAGGCGGTTTAGTTATTGTTCAGTGCCATGGCGGCACAATACCCATGGAGGGAAGTCCTAGTCCCGGCTATTAGACCTCTTTTTTCCGGGTGGGGGTATTGCGTGGTACGAGTATGTCACATTTTAATCGGCGTATGTCACACTCCCATATAGGCTGCCTCCCGACCTGTTACCAAAGCAACGTGGTTCACATATAACATGCGTATTGACAGACTTGCCTGTGCTGCCGGTCGAATACGGTGCAATCTCTGGCTCTTGCTTTTGCCTCCTTGTTCACCGTGTTGTACACTATTACATTACTGTACATATTGCACAAAATTGTATATACCAACTTGTTTATATTTCATGAAGGAAAATGCAAGTCATATACTGTTGTTGAGTTCTGATTGCTCCACTTTGATCCCATTACGACCAAGTAAGCAGGCCATACTACACCTGTGTTTGTAATTATATATATATACATATATATTATATATCGTGCCGAATATGTAAAACTGGTCAATTTGCAAGAACTCTTTTAAAATTAAGTCCTTTCTGAAAATATATATATATATATATATATATATATATATATATATATATATATATATATATATATATATATATATATATATATATATATATATATATATATATGCAAAAAGATCACAGTAAACAGGTGATATCAAAATATGAAGACAACCACTATGAAAAATAGAAGAATTCTTCTATTTTTCATAGTGGTTGTCTTTTTTTATATATATATATATATATATATATATATATATATATATATATATATATATATATATATATATATATATATATATATATATATATATATATATATATATATATATATATATATATATATTATTTTATAAAGATTGAACCGATATTTTTATAATTATACAATTATACAATGTTCAGTTTTAAGCAAATTCTTATTTTTCAATTGATTTTACTGTAAATAATCAAATGACTTTAAAAATTAAGTAGCATCATTTCTCTGATATAACAAAGCCACTGGCACTTCCTTGAGTCTTTCATCTGGTAAAAAATAAAACAATATTTTTTTTTAATTAATCTCCATATTTTGCAATCTGATGAAGATATTCAAAAGCTGAATGCGGAAAATATTTTCCAGTAATTTTGAACATGAAACGGTCATAATACTTTTAATTTAACAGCTTAAAACTAAAACTGAAAACTACGCACTTTATTGAAATAACTGGAAATAACTGAATTAGAAGACATATTTCTATTATGCAGTTTAAAGATTTTTTAAATGTTGATGAAAAACACTGAAAAAAAATCCAGTGTTCTCATAAATGAAATTAAAAATAAATAACTTACATACATGTTTGTACGTTACTCTGTTAACTAAAATTCAAAATTGTCAAACTGCGTTGTGCTGTTGCTGGGAATGTGATGTGCTGTTGCTGGGAATGTGATGTGCTGTTGCTGAGAATGTGATGTGCTGTTACGGGGAATGTGTTGTGATGTTGCTGGGAATGTGATGTGCTGTTGCTGAAAATGTGATGTGCTGTTGCTGGAATGTGATGTGCTGTTGCTGGGAATGTGATGTGATGTTGCTGGGAATGTGATGTGCTGTTCCTGGGAATGTGATGTGCTATTGCGGGGAATGTGATGTTCTGTTGCTGGGAATGGGATGTGCTGTTACGGGGAATGTGCTGTGATGTTGCTGGGAATGTGATGTGCTGTTGCTGCTGGGAATGTGATGTGCTGCTGTTGGGAATGTGGTGTGCTGTTGCTGGGAATGTGATGTTCTGTTGCTGGGAATGACATGTGCTGTTGCTGGGAATGTGATATGCTGTTTCTGGGAATGTGATGTGCTGTTGCTGGGAATGTGATATCCTGTTGCTTGTAATGTGATGTGCTGTTGCTGGGAATATGATGTGTTGTTGCTGGGAATGTGATGTCCTGTTGCTTGGAATGTGATGTGCTGTTGTTGGGAATATTATGTGTTGTTGCTGGGAATATGATGTGCTGTTGCTGGGAATGTGATGTGATGTTGCTGGGATTGTGATGTGCTGTTGCTGGGCATGTGATGTGCTGTTACGGGTAATGTGATGTGCTGTTGCTGGGAATGTGATGTGCTGTTGCTGGGAATGCAATGTGCTGTTGTTGGGAATGTGATGTGATGTTGTTATGAATGTGATGTTCTGTTGCTGGGAGTGTGACGTGCTGTTGCTGGGAATGTGATGTTTTGTTGCTGGGAATGTGATGTGCTGTTGCTTTGAATGTGATGTGATGTTGCTGAGAATGTGATGTGCTGTTGCTGGGCATGCGATGTGCTGTTACGGGTAATGTGCTGTGATGTTGCTGTGAATGTGATGTTTTGTTGCTGGGAATGTGATGTGCTGTTTCTGGGAATGTGATGTGTTGTTGCTGGGAATGTGATGTGCTGTTGCTGGGCATGTGATGTGCTGTTGCTGGGAATGTGATGTGCTGTTCCTGGGAATGTGATGTGTTGTTGCTGGGCATGTGATATGCTGTTGCTGGGAATGTGATGTGCTGTTCCTAGGAATGTGATGTGCTGTTGCTGGGCATGTGATGTGTTGTTACGGGTAATGTGCTGTGATGTTGCTGGGAATGTGGTGTGCTGTTACTGGGAATGTGATGTGCTGTTGCTGTGAATGTGATGTGCTGTTGCTGTGAATGTGATGTGCTGTTGCTGGGAATGTGATGTGCTGCTGCTGGGAATGGGATGTGCTGTTGCTGGGCATGTGATGTGATGTTACGGGTAATGTGCTGTGATGTTGCTGGGAATGTGATGTGCTGTTGCTGGGAATGTGATGTGCTGTTGCTGGGAATGTGATGTGTTGTTGCTGGGAATGTGATGTGCTGCTGCTGGGAATGTGATGTGCTGCTGCTGGGAATGTGATGTGCTGTTGCGTATATTCTGCCAACAATTTTTCATATTCGTCAGGTTCTTCAATCCTTGTTATGCCATCATGACTTTCTTCAACAGGATTGATACGGCTTTATGCTGTTAGTAAATCAGCCGCACTCTCTGAGCTGTTGATTTCTTTACTGAATTTCAGTTCATTCTCAATATTGTGAACATTTGTTTTACATAACTCATCCGCTGCAATGACATTAAACTTATTCTGACATAAGAACTTAAGAAAAAAGAAACACTGCAGCAGGCCTACTGGCCCATGCGAGGCAGGTTCAATTCTCACACCGGCTTAAGCCAATGCCTTAACCTAGTCAGGTCAATCACATTCACTTAAGAGAGGAGCACGGCATCTGACCTAGTAGCACAAGCTAGACAGGTATAACTCACACCCACCCACACCCACTCATGTATTTAACCAATCTATTTTTAAAAACTAATCAACGTCTTAGCTTCTATGACGGTACTCGGGAGTTTGTTCCTCATCCACAACTCTATTACCAAACCAGTGCTTTCCAATATCCTTCCTGAACCTGAATTTTTGCAACTTAAAACCATTGCTGCGAGTCCTGTCTTGGCTGGATATTTACATCCACATTATTAATTCCTGTTTTCTATTTATACACCTCAATCATATCTCCTCTAATTCTACGCCTTTCTAGAGAGTGCAGATTCAGGGTCCTCAGTCTATCCTCATAGGGAAGATTTCTGATACATGGGATCAACTTTGTCATCCTCCTTTTTTATGTTTTCCAGAGCATTTATATCCATTCTGTAATACGGTGACCAGAACTGTGCAGCATAATCTAAATGAGTCCTAACCAAAGATATATAGAGTTGAGGAACAACCTGAGGACTTCTATTATTTATGCTTCTTGATATGAAGCCAAGGATTCTGTTAGCTTTATTGCGAACACTTATGCACTGTTGTCTTTGTTTCAGATTACTGCTAACCAGAACTCCTAAATCCTTTTCGCAAACTCAAGTATTAAGATCTACATTATTTAGTTTATATGTGGCATGGTTATTATATTTAACTCTCGAACCTGATCAACATTGATATTTTGAGGGCTGATTGTTTGTTACCCATGCTTGTAAATCTTGAATTAATCAAAGCTTTCTTAATGAAGTATTTTAAACATTGTACTACAATGAGCTGGGGCCAAACTTCAAAATATCATATTTACATTTTTGGTTACATCAAATATTTCTAACCACTACCCTGCATTGTGGAACAAATTCAATATGTAGATTATTGCCTTTCCAACATCATATTGAGTAGAGAGAGGCTTCAAGGCAGTCGTATGTGTGTGTGGGGGGAGGGGCGCTAGGGAAGTAGCCTTGGAACCAAGGGGGGCGGCAGCCTGAACAAGTTTGGGAAGCAATGGGTTATAGGACCTTCTGCAATAAGTAATTAGCGACACTTTATACAGCATATGTCAGGCCCATATTGGAAGTCATACTTGACCAAGCATATCAACTATATGGAGGTAGTACAGAAGTTTGTATCGAAACTAATCCGCGATCTAGGGGCAATGAGCTACAATATGGGAAAAGAACATGATACTAAGAGGAACTGATAGTGTGGACACTGACAGACGTTTCGAGTGGAGGGAAACAAGAACACATGGGCACATTTGAAGGTTAAAATCACAGATGATTCACAGGAATATTAGGAAATATTTTTTCCTTTGCAGAGTGGTCAGAAAGTGGAGCAATTTAAGCGACAAAGTTCCAGATTAAGGATACGCACATGACTTTAAGAATAGGTATGCTAGGGTTCTCGATTAATGGAGTGTATCTAGAAGTGTCCAGCACTTAACTTTTAAGTCTAACTGGGACTGGTGGCACAAACTTTAATCAAACATATTATAATTTACTAAATCAAACCTTAATTCAATCTTTAATAATTCGTACTGCGACTTAATAACTCTCCAAGCATTTAAAATAAGGCATCTTAAACCCCCCCTTCTCCTCCCACCAAAATATGCATGTACACACAACTATAAAATAAAAATACAAGCAAGAATCAAACTTTAATTTGAAACCAAAATGTTGAAAAACTTCTCCCTCATTATGAACCACATTTTTTTTAAATTAATATATGTAGGTGTTCTTAATTTTCTACCCACAATAAACATCCTCTATGAAGCTTCGACCCCATATCTTCTACAGCTCACCAAACATTATGGTGACTACACATGTAGAATTCTACCCATCCTAGCCCATCCCTAAGCTTTTGTAATTTATACATATTCAAATTTGCAATTTGACGTCTTTTTTTCACTATTAAGCCACGCAACGATGATTTTTTTTCAACAAATCATAAAAACATTGGGACCTTATATTTTATCTTCGAAGCCTGATCAGGTATGGTAGGTACCTCCTTAAGATTAATCATTCAAGCTGAAATAGGGCAACAGGGAAGATTAATCAGGGACTACCAAATCTATAACGTAACTGTTACTACTCACGCCTTTGTAAAAATATTCTTTATAGTTATACCCAATATAATTGGGGTATTTGGAAAATGACTTGTCTCTCTTATACTAGGAGCCCCAGATACAGTCTTTCCTCGAATAAACAACATAAGATTCTGACTTCTTCCGTTCTCTCTTACCCTCCTCTTAACAAGGGGGATAGTAGAAAGAGGAGTAGGAACAGGACGAACCGTCTACCCCCCTTTAACGGCAGCTATCGCACACGCCGGGGCCTCAGTAGACCTTGGGATCTTCTACCTCCATTTAGCTGGAGTCTTTTCTATCCCAGGAGCTGTCAGTTTTATAACCACATCAATTAATATACGAACACGAGGAATAACTATAGACCGTATACATTTATTCGCGTGATCAGTATTTATTACTGCTGTGCCCCTGTCTTTGTTCCTCCCAGTTCAACCAGGAGCAATTACCATACTCCTGAAAGATCGAAATCTTAATTAATGCAACCTTCTTCGACCCTTCCGGAGGTGGTGATCCTATCCTCTACCAACATTTATTCTGATTTGTTTGTCACCCAGAAGTCTATAGTCTATATTTTAATTATCCCAGCCTTCGGAATAGTATCTCATATTGTTACACAATGATTAGGTAAAAAAAGAAGCATTTGGAACCTTGGGTATAATTTACGCCATGACAGCAATTGTAATCTTAGGCTTCCTAGTATAGGCCCATCATATATTTACAGTAGGTTGATACTCGAGCAGATCTTACATCCGCAACTTTAATCATTGCTATCCCTACAGGAATTAAAATCTTCAGATGATTAAGAACCTTGCAGGGTTCCCAGTTCTCCTACTCGACATCCCTTCTGTGAACCTTAGGGTTTATCTTCCTATTCACAGTAGAAGGATTAACAGCAGTAATTTTAGCAAACTCTTCAGTTGATATTATTCTCCACGATACCTACGATGTCGTAGCTCACTTCCATTATGTTCTATCAATAGGAGCAGTATCTGGAATCTTCGAGGAATTGTTCATTGATTCTCCCTTTTCATGGGGTACTCTCTGAACCCCTCATGATTAAAACCTCATTTCTTTACCATATTTCTAGGAGTAAATTCAACTTTTTTCCCCCAGCACTTCCTCTGACTATCCCGATGCTTACACACCATGAAACATCATCTCATCAATCAGGTCCCTTATCTCTCTAGTTACAGTTTTATGATTCATAATTATTGTCTGAGACGCCTTTATATCAAAACGCCACATTACCTTCCCAAGCATTCTCCTATCATCAATCGAGTGACAGCACCGCCATCCTCCTGCCGATCACAGATACACAGAAATTCTCCTAATCTCCAACTATCTAAAATGACAGACATATGTATAGGAAACCATACCACGGGCGGGGATAGACCCCACGATCAGAGAGTCATAAAACTCCATACCAACGCGCTAGCCACTGAACCAGCTGACTACAACAAGATTCGTCCAATTAGGTATATTTATACACCATAGGAAGGTGTATAAATACGCACCACAATGAATTGCCAACATGAAGATGTTTAGGACTTCAAGACAGAGCCTCCCCGCTAACGTACTTCCACGGCCACCCTATATTTATTCTCATCCTTATTGCCACAGCCTTCAACTTATTTATCAATCGATTTCTCACAGAAAACCCAAAAATCGAAATTATTTGAACAATTCACCCAGCCATTATTTTAATTTTCATCGCCATACTATCTCTTCGACTCCTCTACCTGTTAGACGAAACAAACAACTCAACAATTACAATCAAAACCATCGGGCACCAATAATATTGATCATATGAATGCTCAGACTTCCTGAATACTGACTCTGACTCCAGTATAACAACCCCTAACAGAGATTCCCCCTCGAATATTCGTCTTTTAGAAGTAGACAACCGAGTTCTTATTCCTTTCAACACTCAAATCCGACTTATTATCTCAGCAGCAGATGTGATCCACTCTTGAACGATTCTATCCTTGGGGTGAAAGCCCCTGGCCGACTTATCTAAATTAGATTCTTAGTAAACCGACCAGGATAATTTTATGGCCAGTGGGCTGAAACCTGTGGTGCAAATCATAGATTTATACGTATCGTAATTGAAAGAATTTCAGTACATTCCTTCTTAAACTGAATTTCCAATAACTCAGAACTAGCTGCACACTCTGGGGACTTAGATGACTTTTCTAAGTTTAAGTCTTTTAAACCTAAAAAAAGTAGTTACTTCAAGCGATCTTAAAAAATAGTTAATAAATAAACTATATATCTGACATTGGCAAGAAGGAATTCCTAGACTGACAGTAATTATAAAGAAATATAAAATGTCATTGCACGTGCCATTTTAAGAGAGAGTTTAGATCCCTTAAAAAGTGCAGACGTAACCAAACATCACACGGATAAAACGTCGCAGACCATTACCACTAACCTCAAATCATAAAAGTCTTTATAAGGTACTAGGAAGTCAACCTAATGAATTAATGGAAAAGCCTGACAAAAACCTTCCTGTGGGAAAGGAAAGTAACATGATGTTCAACGGTGACAAATGTTTTCTTAAATACGTAAAGTACGAAATTCACAACCCGAGCATAACACATTTGGAATACTGTACCCCTCGTTTAGGAAAAAAATCATTATTATTATCACAATCAAAAGAGCTGAGAAAAAAAATCATCGACACAGTTTGGTCTTAATAAAGTCTGCGGTCATAGACTGCCACATTTCATTTACTATTAAAATCAACACTACTTTTGTGCAATAATACTGTTCTTCTATCTCTCCACCCGACTCTTTTTCTTTGTAATTCTTTCCTCTCCCCATTTATTCTTGAACTATCCCCACTTCCCCCCTCACCCCTAGTGGGTAATTACCTGTGAGTCCCTTCCGTTCTGTTCTCTCTCCATGTTGCGATTTACTGTGGTTATAAGTGTTCAGTTTGTTGACTTGCATAAACATAGTGAAGAAAATAGATTAAAAACAGCTGCAGTACGTCTGGCAACGAGATGAGTGAAGGTAACCATGAAAACGTTCTAATCTACGCGAATATCGCATGTGGTTGCTTGAAGAGGTCTACTGATAAAGTCCCATTATTTTTGAGAGCGAGTACTGACGTTTATTGGTACTCAAAAAAATACTAATTGTAAAATAAGGTAGTTTATGCTCGGACTCCCGTATAACACGGTAAAACAAGGTAGTTTATGCTTGTACTTCCGCATAACACGGTAAACAAGGTAGTTTATGCTTGTACTTCCGCATAACACGGTAAAACAAGGTAGTTTATGCTTGTACTCCCGCATAACACGGTAAAACACGGTAGTTTATGCTTATACTCCTTCATAATACAATAAAATATATTTGTATAAGCTCGCTTTCCCCATAACACGAGTTCACACTTCCTCATTCATACTGTCACTGTAAAATCTTTAACAGTCGGGGTAGACGGTCACACAAGTGTATCACATGACAGGATCCAGGAGAGTCCACACGAGTGAGCTTTCAGACCTCCCCTCAAAGTTAAACACCCCCCCTGGAGCTTTATTTAGTGAGGAAACAAACTCTAAACCCAATCTTAAGCTCTAAACTCACTCTCAAACTCAACCCTAACTCCAAAACTCTTAGGCCCACTCAAACTTTAATCCAACAGTAAAACTCCCAATATAACCCCGCTTCTAATATGCAGAAGAGGACTCGCAATAATTTTTTTTTCCTCCTCGCAACTGCTGCAACTGAGTGATGTTGGATAGCATTGAAAATTGGGTTGGGCAAATATTCTGTTAGTGGGATGGATTGTGAAGGACCTGCCTAGCATGGGCCAACAGGCCTGCGGCAGTGTTCCTCCTTTCTTATGTTCTTATAACATTAGTTTGTCAAGCTAAAATAATCTTTATGATACTTTTATTTGCCTCAAAAAAGACCCATGCTTTGATTAAACTTATTCCTAATGTTCATCTTAGAATACCTTTTATTTTCAATTCTCAATTACTTCTTCAAACCCCAAATTAAAACTGAAATTCTATCCCCAAAACCAATTTACTTTGAAAAGCTTTGAATATGATAACCAGACTATTTTCAATTTTTGAACCCTTATCAAGTATTCTATCAACATTTCTTTGATTTTTATTTATTCCTTTATTCTTGTGATCTTCTCCCTCCCAGTTTTCTTCATTGGTCTAAAATCATCTTACCTTATATTTTCACCAGCTCCAGACACCTAGCCATTAAACCTTAGCTCTTCCACTATGATTATTGTTTATTTTATTTTGATGATTAAACCATACTCAACATATATTTGCACACATAGTCCCCCAGGGGACCCCAAGTGTACTAATGCCTATTATAGTTCTCACTGAAACAATAAGAAATATTATTCGGCTAGGAGCATTAGCTATCCGATTGGCCGCATACATAATCGCGGGCCATCTCCTACTGACTCTCGTAGGGAAAATAGGACCTTTGTTATCAACAAAACTCCTATCTCTCCTAATTTAAGCCCAAATTCTCCTTTTAATACTAGAGTCTGTCGTTTCAATTATCCAGTACAATGTCTTTGCAGTCCTCAACTGACTTTATGCTAGAGAAGCAATGTTATCACACAGACACTACGCATATCAGTTAGTAGACATAAGACCATGGCCCCTGACAGGATCAATCAGAACTATGCTCCTTACATCAGGGCTAATTAAATGATTCCACCAATTCAATCCGACCTACTTTTCTTTAGATTCAACCCTATCATTTTAACCATAATTTAATGGTGGCGAGATGTAACCCGAGAAGGCACCTACCAGGGCCTCCACTCCCAAATTATCATGAAAGGGCTTCTATGGGGCATAATTATATTTATTGTCTCTGAGGTCTTATCTTTCTTCTTCTTCTGGGCCTTCTTCCACAGGAGACTCGCACCAACAATTGAAATTAGTATATTCTGACCCCCCAAAAGAATCCAACCTTTGCCCTTTTCAAGTTCACTTTCTTAACACTACTATCCTACTCTCCTCAGGAACAACTGTAACTTGAGCACACCACGTAATTCTCAACTCTAACCATTCAGAAGCAATCCAAAGCCTAGGACTCACTATTCTCCTAGGAATTTACTTTACCTCACTCTAAGCCTATGAATACATAGAGTCATCTTTCTCAATCGCAGACTCAATCTATAGAACAACCTTCTTCGTAGAAACTGGATTCCATGGCCTTCATGTAATCATTGGAACCTCATTTATCTCAGTTTGCTTCTATCGACTTTACAAACGTCACGTCTCGATCAACTACCACTTCGGGTTCGAGGCGGCTGCCTGATATTGACATTTTGTCAATGTAGTATGACTTTTCCTTTATGTTTTCATTAATTGATGAGGTAGAATTTTTTTTTAGTAATAACATGTGCATTTAGCTTCCAACTAAAAGTCTAATTCTGTTAGAAAAATAAATTATAATTATTGATCTAATTATTTTAATAACATTAACTATTATAACCTTAATTATATTTATATCATGAGTGTTATAAAAAAAACTGTACTTGACCGAGAAAAAATATCACCATTTGAGTGCGATTCGATCCTAAAACTTCGATTCTAAAACTCACTACGATTTTTTCTACTCGCTGTTATCTTTCTAATCTTCGACGTGGAAATCACACTCCTTCCCCTGGCTTCCGTAACTCCTTTTACTAACATCTTTTCTTGAAGATTCTCAGGAATTTTGTTACTTTTCATTATTCTTCTCGGCCTCTATTATAAATGACAAAAAGGAGCACTAGAATGATCAAACTGGAATTGTAATCAACTATGACATATGATTTGCATTCATAAAGTGTTTACAAACCTTTTTCAAATTAAAAAGCGAAAAATTGAGTTTAGTTTCTGCCTAAATTTTGGTCTGTACCTCTAATTACTGACGGAAGCTAAAAAAGAGGCTTATCACTGTTAATGATAGAACTAAAATTCTTTTCCTGTCAAAGAGATCTATGTCAAGGAGAAAAACTTCTAGCATCATTCCTTAGCGGTTAAATTCCGTTCACTTCTCTTTTTTATAGTGTATCAAGAATATTACATTTTCATTGTAAAGCTGAAGATATCTCTTCTAAAAATATACACTTACAGGCCAACACCACCTTTGCAGCTGCAATGCAACATTCTAACTTAAAATATATAAGTATTAAACAAAAATAAAAAATATAATAACAGTCCATACCAAAAAATCTTGTTTATATAAACCATATCTAGATTCTCCTGACTAAACTGCAAATACTTAGAACCTATTATCGGCCTATGGAATCCTCCTTCACCCCCAACGTACTCTGATCACCCTTTATCACCCACCTTAAAAAAGGCACCTCTTCTATTTAGCCTCCAACGAGACAACCTTAGCGTAGATAAAATAGGCATAAACCACATAGAACCTATAAACGCAAGATAAGAATTAAAACTAACTACCTTTAAATTAGACCTTCCCTAACCATATTGACAACACACCCAAACAAAGCTTCTACCCCACTCACCAACAAGATCAAAACTTTAAACAAAATCCTAAAACAAATTATATGAGACGCTGGGAATACGACTCAAGCCAAAACCGAACTCTCTACTACTGTCCCAACCTTTAAAATTATAATATCCCCCTCGCCATTATTCTATATTTCTCCCTAACAAACATTATAGATCTTATGTTAGATAAACAACTCAAGCTATAATAAACCAAACGAGAAGTAAGACACACCGTTAAGCCCATAGCTAAAACATAAAAGGAACCTTAAAAAAATTATCTATCTTATGAATGCTACTTCCATAATCAAATCCTTAGAATAAAACCCCACCAAAAAAGGTATACGACACTAAGCCAAATTAGCTTAGTTTATGTAAACCCTAGTCAAAGCCATACACATAACCAAACTTCATATATTTTGAATATCATGATACTCTTTAACCCTATGAATAACCATACCAGCACACATAAACAATAATGTCTTAAACAAAGCATGAGTTAGCAAACGGAAAAAAACAAGATCGACAAACCCCAAGGCTAAAATACCTATTATCACCCCAACTGCTTTAAAGTAGACAGGGCAATAATCTTCTTCAAATCGAACTCAAAATTCGACCCCAACCCCTTTATAAACATCGTCAAACAAAAAATAATTAACGAAAAAGTCTGAACAGAAGAGCCCTCTAAAGCCCCGCTAAACCGAATTAAAATATAAAAGCCAGCCGTCACTAGGGTTGAAGAATGGACCAAAGTCGAATCTGGTAGGCGCAGCTATAACTGCGAGCAACCAGGCCGAGAATGGAATTTGTTCCCTCTTAGTTATAGCAGCCACACACACAAAAATCTTCATTAATAAAAAATTCTCACCCAAATACTCCTAGTAAAAAATTAAAATTCCAACCACCTAATATAAATAGCAAACAAATCCATAATAAAATCCCTACATCCCTCACACGATTCGACGAAACCGTCAACATCCCCGCATTAGGAGACTTCTCTTTCTGGTAATAAATCACTAATACATAAGAAATCAACCCTAACCCTTCCTAACCTAGAAGAATCCTAATCAAATTAGGTCTGATAATTAGAGCCACTATAGACAAAACGATGGGGACCTATTGTCCCCATCCATATAATCCCCTCCTATAATACATCACCATACAAGAAATAAACAGGACAGTCCCTAAAAACAAAGTCCTAACCCAATCATAAATTAAAGTTGCCACAATAGAAGAAGAGTTCAAGGATATAATTTCCCACTCAATTACATACCTCGATTCCGAACCTTACTTAACTAAACCCAACAAAAATTAATGCTATAAAAAAACAAGAATACTAATCCCACTAAATGACTATACACACCCCACAACATGATTTAAAATAATTAACTATATCTTTGGCCCCACAAACTAACATTTTTCCCTTAAACTATTTAGATTAATCTATTAAGTTTTAATAGTTTAAAACAAATTTGGTCTTTCCATTTTATTCGTAGCTTTGAGACACCACCTTTGTATAGGGCTCACACTTTTAATTCAAACAATTCTAATCTGCATCTAATCAAGACTTTTTAATCATTCATTCTGATTCTAATTTATCCTATTCTTAATTACCCTCGGGGAATACTAATCCGTTTTATCTACGTCTCTTCCTTAGCATCCAACGAGGCCGTTAAGATTCACCTAAGATCTGGCCTATTAATTCTCCTTGCAACCACAAATAGGTGAGTGCACACACATACACACACACACACACACACACACACACACACACACACACACACACACACACACACACACACACACACACACACACACACACACACACACACACACACACACACCATACACACACACACACACAACACACCACACACACACACACACACACACACACACCACACACACACACACACACACACACACACACACACACACACACACACACACACACACACACACACACACACACACACACACACACACACACACACACACACACACACACACACACACACGCACACACACACACCTTATTAAAGTTTAAGAGACAAGTAATACACAGCAAGAGCACAAAGCTCATCATCGTTTAACTGTTACCTTACGTGAGTTTAAACAACTCTTAGCTCTCTTCCTCACAACTAATTTATCAAGAAGATAGTTCGTTCTGTTGTCTTTCGTAAATCCATTAAGGGTATGGTTACTTAACTGTTTACTTTTAACTAACTGTTATGATTACGACTCAAATGTCAATGTTTCGACGTTGTTGAACTCTGTTGTCATGTATTGTGATTTTTTTTATATCGCTAATTATTTTCTTGGTATTCTCCACTTTTTTTTGTAAAATATACCTCTAGTTATTGTAGATATTAACTTCCTTGACAAGTTAGAGAATATTACAGAATGATGCAGAAAATTGTCAGAGGAGCATCATTAACCTGGTTTTACTTGCATATTAAACTTTTCAAGATTTCTTCATAAATAAAGTGCAGAGTAAAGTTTCAAAAGACCAACGATGAAATTAAAAACTCAGAGATTATGGAGTAAATTGTTGCACCTCTCAGTCATTATGTTGAATTACCCACTGGGTCTTAGCTTTAATATGTTTGATAATAAATACTTTCCCCTAATTAAAATATATACACGAACACATGAATGGGAATAATCTAACTAATTAAAAATTAAATAAATACAGGGAATAGGACAAAAGTACATTGCATGTTAGTAATAATTTATAATAAATGTAGGAACTATATTCTGGTAAGTGAAGAATTATCTCGTGGAAGAGGATTGAATCTCTCTTGAGGTAATCGGCTTAGGGTTGATCCTCAGGGAAGACTGCCTGATCATAGTAAGATATAGAATATAAATACTGATACTGTCTACTTCTGACTACATTTTGACCATATAATATCATTTTTACAAACCACAAAACACACATACTCCCACCCACAGACACACATTCACAGACTCAGACACACAGACAGACAGGGAAGTGATGTAGTGGAGGCAGAATCAATACATAGCTTTAAGAAGAGGTATGATAAAGCTCATGGAGCAGGAAAAGTGACCTAGTAGCGACCAGTGAAGAGGCGGGGCCAGGAGATGTGAATCGACTCCTGCAACCACAGACACACAAACACACAAACACACAAACACACACACACACACACACACACACACACACACACACAGACACACACACACACACACACACATACACATAAGAAGCTAGAGAAGCTAGAGAAAGTGCAAAGGTTTGCAACAAGACTAGTCCCGGAGCTAAGGGGTATGTCCTACGAGGAGAGGTTAAGGGAAATCGACCTGACGACACTGGAGGACAGGAGAGATAGGGGGGACATGATAACGACATATAAAATACTGAGAGGAATTGACAAGGTTGACAGAGACAGAATGTTCCAAAGATGGGACACAGCAACAAGGGGACACAGTTGGAAGTTGAAGACTCAGATGAATCACAGGGATGTTAGGAAGTATTTCTTCAGTCACAGAGTAGTCGGGAAGTGGAATAGCTTGGGAAGCGATGTAGTGGAGGCAGGTTCCATACACAGCTTTAAGAAGAGGTATGATAAAGCTCATGGCGCAGGGGGAGTGACCCAGTAGCGGCCAGTGAAGAGGCGGGGCCAGGAGCCATGTATCGACCCCTGCAACCACAACTAGGTGAGTACGACTAGGTGAGTACACACACCCAGGCAGGCAGGAATAATAGGGAAAGTACTGCAATGTATCAGGGAATACCTGACAGGAAGGAAACAACGAGTGTTGGTACGTGATGAAGTGTCAGAGTGGGCGCATGTGTCGCGTGGGGTTCCACAAGGCTCAGTCCAAGGTCCGGTGCAGTTTCTTATATATATGAATGACATGATAGAAGGAATAGATTCAGAAGTGTCACTGTTCGCTGATGATGTGAAACTGATGAGGAGAATACAAGCGGACGAGGATCAGTTAAGAATACAAGGGGATCTGGACAGACTACAAGTCTGGTCCAACAAATAGCTCCTGGAGTTTAACTCCAGTAAATGTAAGGTCATGAAGATTGGGGAATGACACAGAAGATCGCAGACGGCATACAGGTTAGGGGATAAAAGGCTGCAAACGTCACTTAAAGAAAAGGATCTTGGGGTAAGCATTATAACGAACATGTCTCCTGAGGCACACATCAATCAAATAACTGCTGCAGCATATGAGCGATTGGCAAACCTGAGATTAGCGTTTAGACATCTGAGTAAGGAGTCGTTAATGACATTGTACACCGTGTACGTCAGGCCTATACTGGAGTATGCAGCACCAGTATGGAACCCTCACCTAGTCAAACACGTCACGAAACTGGAGAAAGTGCAAAAATTTGCAACACGTTTAGTCCCGGAACTGAGAGGTATGTCGTATGAGGAGAGGTTAAGGGAACTCAACCTGATGACACTAGAGGACTGGAGGGACAGGGGGGACATGAAAACAACGTAAAAAATACTAAGAGAAATTGACAAGGTGGACAGGGATCGAATGTTTCAGAGATGGGATACAGAAACAAGGGGCCACAATTTGAAGCTGAAAACCCAGATGAGTCATAGGGATGTTAGGAAGTATTTCTTTAGCATTAGAGTTGTCAGGAAGTGGAATAATCTGGAGAGTGATGTAATGGAAGCAAGTTCCATACATAGCTTTAAGAAGAGGTATGATAAAGCTTGTGGAGCAGAGAGAGAGTGAATTAGTATCTACCAGTGAAGAGGCTGGGCCAGGAGCTATGAATCGACCCCTGCAAACACATACAGGTGAGTACATATAGGTGAGTACTCACACACACACATACAAACACAAACACACAAACACACACACACACACACACACACACACACACAACACACACACACACATATATATATACATATGAAAAACCAGTGGAATTTTTAGGAGATGGGAGGACTAGTCAGAGGTGTAGCGGACGACTACATAGTAGGAACACTTCAAACAAGGGTTCCAAAAGTGATGATAGCAGTGATGTAGAACCCGCCGTCGTACAGCAGGAGTCCATGACAAGAATAAGATGAAAGCAAACAGAGCTATGGTGTCCACACTAGTCGAGGTGACCAGAAGGGCCCACATGAGCAGGGCAAATTTATTCATGATCGGGGATTAAAATCCATGAGGATACTGACTGGGATAATCTGCAGCCACATGGGGGACCAGAGACATGATGAGTAAAGATGTTAGAAGAAGTGTTGGGAAACTTCATGTACCAACAGGGTATGACCATAACCATAGAGCGAGAGAGAGAGAGAGAGAGAGAGAGAGAGAGAGAGAGAGAGAGAGAGAGAGAGAGAGAGAGAGAGAGAGAGAGAGAGAGAGATAATGAATCAGCAAGAACCTCGTATTCACCTTCAAGAGTTCAAACATACCAGATATCACACACGAAAGGCCCCCAGCGTTAGCAATCACGCGGTCCTGAGTTTGGAATACTCTATAGAGTTAACACTGGATAGTGAAGCAGCACGAAGAGGACAGGAGAAGGCAAACTTCAAAACAGGGAACTACACAGGTATGAGATAATTCCTGCAGGAGTTGCAGTGGGTAAGAGAGCTAGAGGGGAAGACAGTAAACGAAATGATGGAACACAAGACAACAAAGTGAAGGGATGGAAAGACGTTCGTGCCAAGGGGCAACAGAAGCAATCGGAAGACCAGAGTGAGCCCATAGCTAGTTTATCAGGTGGTGTGGATAGGCCAAAGTCAGGAGTGTTAGAGTATGGAAAATGTGTAGAAGGCAAAGGACTCAGGAAAACAAGGAGTTGAGCCGAAGAGCCAGAAATGAATATGCATGGATAATGAGAGAGACCCAGCGGAAATACGAAAATAACAACACCAAAAACCAAATCTGAACCAAAGTTGTTATACAGCCACATGAGGAAAACAACCGTGAAATACCAGATAATCAAGCTGAGGAAGAATTGAGGGGAGCTCATAGGGAACGAGGAGAATACACGCAAACGAGGTCAGGAAAGCCTATAAGGAGATCTAGACTGGTCCGACTTGGACCATTTACAAAGTCACACTAACAAAAAGGAGAGGAGTGAGTATATATAGGCAAGCAGACAGGGACGGGCACGAAAGAGGAAGTGGTGGAGGAGTAATAGTAGTAGTAGTAGAGTCAGTTATATACTAAGAACGAGGAGCACTGCAAGGAGAAGGAGAAAAAATAATCAGGTTAAGTCACGGGTGTTCTGAAGTTTGGAGCATTAACAATGTAATGGGAAAGGAAGGTATAAATAGAGACAAAGCCACGACTAAGATTCATACAAGGAAAGTTGTAGGAAGAACAATCAATATAATGACTGTGATCACTGTCAGAAAGAAATCAGCCAGTTTCTCCAAAGTACTGAAGAGGACAGGAGGAATAATAAATAGAGTAGACACCAGGAGAATCTATAGAGGGAGGAGAGGTATGAACTAGATTAGTGAGAAGAGTGTTAGTCTGGCGAAAAGTAAATTTGATGTCTGAGGATCGGAGAGAGTTGTTGAGATTAGAGAGACCGGAAATGTAGGGAAGGCAGAGGACAGGAGAGTTCCCAGGTGTAGAGAGTTTGGGAGAGAAGAAAGTCCGTTAAGGACGTGAGAAGGCAGAGTTTATGAAATGGGAAGGGTAGCCAAGACGGGAAAATGAATTATGAAGAGTGGAAATCTTTAATGCAAGGAACTGAGGATCACAAATGCGGAGAGCACGGAGAAAGAGGGAGATAAGAACACTTTTCTTGACAGAGGAAACATGATAAGAAAAGTAGTGAATAGACATGCCACTTTGCATAGGCTTTCGGTACACGGAAAAAGCAAAACCTGTATCTAAGCGGTGGACATGAACATCAAGGAAAGGAAGCAAGGAATTAAATTCCCATTCAGCTTTGGAGAAACTTGCCGATCTCTGTCTGACAGATCTAAGGAGTACAAAAATAGTGTTAGGCTTGCCGACACCAACAATGCTCTTTTCTGTCATGTCAGAGATCACAGTCATCCTATTGATTGGTCTTCTGCTAAAACTGTCTACCCTCCATCCAACTTTCACAGTCGCCGTCTGGTTGAATCCTCCCTTATACACAACTTTCCTTGTATGAATCTTAGCCCTGGCTTTGTCTCTGTTGATGCTTTCCTTTCCCATTAAATTGTTAAATGCTCCAAACTTCAGAACACCCGTGACTTAACCTGATTCTTTTTTCTCCTTCTCCTCTTCCCCTTTCCTTTTTCTTCTTTCTCCTTTGGGTTTTGACAGTAGGGGTTGCAAGATTCTGTATGAGGCACAAATACGATCACACTTTGAGTATGCTCCACTTTCTTGGTTTGCCTGCCCTCCCCCTCCTCTCATCTGCGACTGCTTGACAGAGAAGAGAACAGATCAAGACGCCTCATTTCTCGCCTTGACCCATCCTGCATAGATATGTCATTTCTGCAGAGCTTTCAACACAGGAGGGATGTGGGTGGCCTTACTGTTATGTACAAGGCCAGTATTGTCAAAGTACCACACTTGGCTCCACTTCAAGGACAGCGAGAAGCAACCTTCTATTCTTCAAGACGCGCAGAAAGCAGCAGCTTCACTCTGGTTGTACTCTTCTTCAGAACATCACTTTAACTGAGATCATTTATCCCCAGGATGAGTAGAGTCTGGAACACGTTCGTACAGCATTATGATATCAACGAGATAAAGTCTTTTGATCAAATGAAAATGCTGTCCCACAGATGGCTCCAACTTCATCCTGTTCCCTACTTTTATGTTTCATAACAATAAAAATACTTTCCAATGAGCTGATGTATGTAAAAGCTCTTAGCTTGTCAATAAAGTTAGGAATCCTTAACTTGTCAATAGCTTGTCAATAAAGTTAGGAATCCTTATCCAAACCTTGTCAAACCTTGTGAGAGACAGTCAGAGACAGATACAGAGGGAGAATATTACCACAGTATAATATATAAATATCACACTGCTGATCATGGAAATCGATTTTACATTTTATATTCTTTGGGTTAAAGGTAATGGAGTGCATCATACATTGCTCAATAAAGCAAGTACTTTCTGTATATACACGGAGAGATTACACCTCTTGCTGTATACAGTACATCCTGAGCAGATAATATTGTAACAGGGAATTCACTGTATATTACATACAGACAACGGCAACTCGTTTACCAATCATCATCTTTCTTACAACACAAATTGTGTTGCTACATGTATTCATTTATAAGCAAATTCTGTTTACTAGGTCTATTAAATTTCTGTGTTGCCAACTGTACACTAATAAATTTCCCGAGAGTTTCGAAGTCTTTCCCACCTGCTGTGAAGTACATTTCTGAAGGCATAATCATGTTTTCAATTTGTTCCTCTCTACCTGGCATTCGTTTTGTTTCAGATTGATCCTGGATTCGCTATTGCAATAACAACCTTATTTCCTGCAGAACCAGTTAAAGTTCGCTCGCCTATTATGTTTCCTATTCTCCAACAATTTGCCTTTCTCCTACCTACACTTTGTATGTGTACATGAACAGCTGTTTTATAAGCTGTCGTATTTCCTAAGCGCTTTCATAAAATATCTTGGAAATTGTTACTACACTCCGTCCTTATTGTTTCGGACACACGCTTTGCTCTTTATTCCATCAATATAAAATCTACAATTCATGGCACGCCTTCTTTGAATATGTTATGAAAATGCACTCATTTATTATTCGTCATAAACGAACGTAGTGTACTTTTCTAATGTTAGATTCAACCCTGGAAACATTTCATTTTGTCCGGTCATGCAGACTCCTTCAGTCCGCCTCTTCAACTCAGCATATCAGAATCCGATCATCTACAACGTCATATATCAAACTTCACTCTATAGATTTAAGTAAGTTTTCTTCCCTTAACCTCTTGGAGATTGGAAAAGTGATGGACTACAATGCCGGCGATGTCGAATTTTGTAAGATATTAGACACTGGTAACCTTTTTGGCGCTAAAATCATCTAGCTATATCAAAAATTTGGTGTGCTTGGAAATTCTCCATTTTATAATACTACTGCATCACCTGTGGCTCATACACTGCACATGCTATTACAGGTGTTATCTCTCGGAATGACCTCGCGTGTCTGGGATAAAAAGTGCCTTAAAATGAACATTTTTCCTGGAGATTAATACTCTCCGCTTTTTTATAACAGGAAGATTTTGTAATATTTTTGTAGTATTAGTTCAAAAATGTTTAAAAATCATATGTTCTGTTGTTTATTTTTTACTTGATTCGATATTCTCATTATAAAGTAAACCATAAATAAGAAACTACCGTTCAACCCAGTCTCTTAAGCAGCTCCTACTCACAGACAGTTGAAGGTGAATGTTTGGTGACAAGAAGCAGCAGATATAAGGAAACTTACTCACACGTCTTGCCCGGTCTGAATATTGATTCAGGCAGATTCAGAAAACAGAAAGAATAACGTGAAGATCAGAGGATTATACAAGCACCGCCTGCCTTAATAAACTTGTAACTCAGAACTCGTACTGAGTACCCCTGACTGAGAAGGTCTCATGTATTAAGTAACTTTGTAAACGTCATCCGACAGGTAACGATGTTCATATATATTTACTAACAGGCAGTACAAACTGATTAACTTTGATTATTTCTAAAAAAAACGAATAATGGTTCTTTCAGCATTAACATAATCTAAAAACTCACTGTATGCACAATAAATCGTGTGCAGTATCGGATCTTGCACACATTCGTGTGAAAGATCGGAAATAGTTTTGGATACAGTAATCTGTTCCCATTCATCATCCAGTGTACTAATCTGTACCATGCTCCAGTGTACTCTGCTCTAACTACTACAGAGAAGCTTGTACTACCCACCTATAATTTAGTGTTTTAGTTCTTCCTACTTCCAGTGCTGTGTACTTTTCTAGCGTTCAGCGAAGTGTGCTCAGCCCATCTCCAGTACAGTGTGTTCAGCCCACCTCCAGTACAGTGTGCTCAGCCCACCTCCAGTACAGTGTGCTCAGCCCACCTCCAGTACAGTGTGCTCAGCCTACCTCCAGTCCAGTGTGCTCAGGACACCTCCAGTATATAGTATGCTCAGGCCACCTGCAGTACAGTGTGATCACCCCACCTGCAGTACAGTGTGATCAGCCTACCTGCAGTACAGTGTGAACAGCCTACCTCCAATACAGTGTGATCAGCCCACCTGCAGTGCAGAGTGATCAGCCAACCTGCAGTACAGTGTGATCAGAGTACCTCCAGTACAGTGTGATCAGCCCACCTTCAGTACAGTGTGATTAGCCCACCTCCAGTATAGTGTGATCAGCCTACCTCCAGTGCAGTGTGATCAGCCCACTTGCAGTACAAAGTGATAAGCCCACCTCCAGTACAGTGTGATCACCCACCTGCAGTACAGTGTGATCAGCCCATCTCCAGTGTAGTGTGCTCTTCCAACCTTTAGTGTAGTGTACTCTTCCAACCTCCAGTGTAGTGTACTCTTCCAACCTCCAGTGTAGTGTACTATTTCAATCTCCAGTGTAGTGAAATTTTCAAACATCCAGTGTAGTGTACTCTATCCGCTTCTAGTGTAGTGTACTCTACTAGCCTCCAGTGAAGTGTAATCTACCCGCCTGCAGTGAAGTGTACTCTACCCGCCTCCAGTGTAGTGTACTCTTCCATCCTCCAGTGTAGTGTACTTTACCCACCTCCAGTGTAGTGTACTCTACCCTCCTCCAGTGTAGTGTAGTCTACGCACCTCCAGTGTAGTATACTCTTCCATCCTCCAGTGTAGTGTAGTCTACACACCTCCAGTGTAGTGTACTCTACCCTCCTCCAGTGTAGTGTAGTCTACACACCTCCAGTGTAGTATACTTTTCCATCCTCCAGTGTAGCTCACTCTACCCATCTCCAGTGTAGTGTACTCTACCCACCTCCAGTGTAGTGTACTTTATCCACCTCCAGTGTAGTGTACTCTACCCACCTCCAGTGTAGTGTACTCTTCCAACCTTCAGTGTAGTGTACTCTACCCACCTCCAGTTTAGTGTACTTTTCCAACCTTCAGTGTAGTGTACTCTACCCACCTCCAGTGTAGTGTACTCTACCCGCCTCCAGTGTAGTGTACTCTTCCAAACTCCAGTGTAGTATACTTCTCCAACCTCCAGTGTAGTGTACTCTTCCAACCTCCAGAGTAATGTACTTTTCGAACCTCCAGTGTAGTATACTCTTCCAACCTCCAGTGTAGTGTACTCTTCCAACCTCCAGAGTAATGTACTCTTCGAACCTCTAGTGTAGTATACTCTTCCAACCTCCAGTGTAGTGTACTCTTCCAACCCCCAGAGTAATGTACTCTTCGACCCTCCAGTGTAGTGTACCGTTCCAACCTCCAGTGTGGTGTACTCTTCCAACCTCTAGTGTAGTGTACTCTTGCAACCTCCTGTGTAGTGTACTCTTCCCACCACCAGTGTAGTGTGTTCTACCTACCTCCAGTGAAGTGTACTCTACCCACCACCAGTGTAGTGTGCTCTACCCACCTCAAGTGTAGTGTACTCTACCCACCACCAGTGTAGTGTACTTTTCCCTCCTCCAGTGTAGTGTTCTCTACCCATCTCCAGTGTAGCGTACTCTACCCGCCTCCAGTGTAGTGTGCTCTACCCACCTCCAGTGTAGTGTACTCTACCCGTTTCCAGTGTAGTGTGCTCTACCCACCTCCAGTGTAGTGTACTCTACCCACCTCCAGTGGAGTGTACTCTACCCGCCTCCAGTGTAGTGTGCTCGTCCCGACTACCGGGTAATGTGCTTTCACCTCCAGAGAAGCGTTTTGAATTAGCTTCCGGTGTAGTGTTTACTCCATTTCCTCTACAGTGTTTACTCCACCTCCAGTATAGCGCACTCAACCTGTCTCTAGTGCAGTGTATTTTCACTAACTTCTCCTTAGTGTGTTGTATGTTATCCTATTATAGAGTGCTCATCCAAACTCCCCTAAAACGTGTTCCCTCCAGCTCTGGAGTAATATACTCTACCTACATCCTGCCTGTGTGTTCTCCAACCTTCAGTGGGGTGTAGGGTGTTCTCTCTACTTGCAGTGGTCTATCTTCTCTCCACTTCCGCTGCAGCGTACTCTACCCATATCCACTGTTAGAAGAGCAGTGCTTGTAGTTTGGGCTAAAATATATAGTGAAGGAGCTTGCATCACCTAGAGGGTACTGTGTTCTCCCTAATTCCACTGAGGTATGTTTTTCCAGTCACCAGATGTATCTCCTGGAAGCACCCTGGTTCAACAGGCACATACCAGGGAACTAATAAGGCTTTGTGGAAAGTACTCATTGAACCAACAGATAACTGATCCCCCTAGAAATGAAAATACTCTGGATTTGATATTCACAAACAACGAGGAACTAATCAGAGACATAACATTATAAAAACAATATATTCTGACCATAACATCGTAGAAGTACACACGAGTATTAACTCAGGGTTAGGGAACTGCAGCATTAATGTTAGAGACGGGATGTTCAGTAAGTTTAATATCAACAACCATACAATTGACTGGGAAAAAATAACCAAGAGCTATCAGACATATCATGGGAATCAGACATGAGCACCCTAAATCCCCATCAGTGCCTAGAGAAGGTCTGTGTTAAACACAGAACAAGATCAGATATAGAGAGCATAGGAAAAGGTAGCCTTAGCCGAGAGATTACTGAATTAGAAAAAAAAATGTCATGCAGGATACTGCAAAAAAAAAAAAAATTATTCTTATGTAAAATCCAAGCTAAGAACTACCTATAGAATTGGGCTATTATTGAGACGTGAATCTTATACTGATGATGGACAGGAAATGAGAGAAATCCTAAAAGAACAGTATGAGTTGGTGTTCAGCAACCCACTAAATGTCGGCAAGGTAGAGAATGCAGAAATATTTTTCACTCCAGCAGAAGGCCGCGCAGACCAAATAACTGACATTAGTACAAATCCCATTTCGAAAATCAAATGAATAACATGCCCACTCACTCAGTACCTGGACCAGATTCATGGAATGCTCTGTTTATGAAGAAGTGCAAAGTAACACTAGCACGAGTCCTCAGTATTCTTTGGAGAAAGATCTACGTGAATTACCGGAGACCTTAAAGAGTACAGACATAGCTCCTTTGCATACGGGAGGTAGTAGAGCACTAGCTAAAAATTACAGACCAGTAGCCCTAACTTCTCACATAAAAATCTTTGAAATTTCATGGACCAGCACAACCGGCATAACCCAAACCAGCATGGTTTTAGAGCAGGACGATTATGCCTGTCACACCTGCTGAACCATTATTACAGAATTACGGAGGCGTTGGAACACAACCAACGCCTCCGTAATTCTGTCATAATGGTTCAGCAGGTATAATTTACAAAAACGCAGATGTGATTTACACAGAGTTTTCAAAGCCGTTTGACAAATGCGATCATGGAGTGATAACGCACAAAATGAGGTCCATGGGAATTACGGGGAAGGTAGGGAGATGGATTTTCGTGTTCCTAACAAACAGAACACAAAAAGAAGTAGTAAACCGCAAAATCCAACGTTAGCGAGTTAAAAAGCTCAGTTTCCCAAGTCACTGTCCTGACACCTCAGCTCTTACTCATCTTCATAGCAGACATTGATAAAAACACCTGTCACAGTTTTGTATTATCATTTGCAGATGACACTAAAATAAACATGAAAGTCACTACAATAGAGGACACTGAAAAAATACAGGAAGACATAAACAGGGTTTTCCAGTGGGCAGGTATGGAAAGAATTAAGAACTAAAAAGGAACACTGTATACAAAACTCAAGAGGATCACCAAATAGAACGAAAGCAACGCGTAAAAGACTTGGGAATAATTATGTCAGCTGACCTTTCTTTCAAAGAACATAATAGGACAAAGATCGCGACACCCAGGAGGATGACGGGGTGGGAATTGAGAACTTTTAAAATAAGGGAAATAATGCTAATGGTGACACTCTTCAAACCGCTAGTGCTCCCTTATTTGGAATATTGTTCAGTGCTGACGGCCCCGTTCAAAACAGGATAAATATCAGAGCTGGAATAAATACAGAGATCGTTTACGGCACACATAGAGCCAGTAAATCACTTAAATTACTGGAAGTGCCTTAAAGTCTTGAACATGTACTTACTGGAGCGGAGGAGAGAGAGAGAGCGATATATGATAATATATACCTGGAAAGTACTCGAGGGCCTGGTGCCAAATCTGAAAACTGCCATAACAATTTACTGGAGTGAGAGATATGGGAGGAAGTGTAAAATAAACCCAGTGAGGAGCTGGCGTGCGATTGGCACAATAAGGGAACACTGTATCAACATCCGGGGTCCCAGACTATTCAACAGCTTACCAGAAGATATCAGAAACACGGCTGGAACAAGTGTAGAAGCCTTCAAGAGGAAACTGGACAAGTATCTTCACCAAGTGCCAGCTCAATCAGGCTGTGATGGGTATGTGGGGCAGCGGGCCTTCAGCAACAACAGCCTGGTTGACCAGGCAAGCACCGGACGAGACTGGATCATGGCCGGGCAGCGAGATAGCGAGAGTCTCGAAACTCATCAAAGGTATATCAAAGGTATCAACGAGCAGTGTGCTCACCGAACCTTCAGTGTTGTGTGTTCTCCCCTCTGTACACAGTATGTCTACCCACTTGTTTCACATACCTCCCACTTGAATGAGATTCTGGCTTAAGGCCTAGTTTAGCAAATGACCAGTAGGTGGCAGGCCCCTAGGTCACGGCCTGTTCTCTTTCTTCACGCCCACCTGACCTACCGTGAAGACCTCTAGGGTACTCTCTAACTACGTCCTGCCTCTGTACTCAGACTGAAATAAAACCCGTACTAGTCAACGGCTTTTGTTAACCCTCCAAGCTACCCTGCTACCTATCTATGCTATCATTGTACAAGGTAGCAGGGTAGCTTGGAGGGTTCATAAACGCCGTTGACTTGTCCTGGTTTTATTTCAGAATGGGTATATAGGACGGAAGTAGTTAGAGGGTAACCAGGAGCCAGTTCAGGAGGTAGAGGTCTTGACGGTAGGTCAGGTGGGCGTGAAGTGAGAGAGGACAGGCCGTGAGGATAGACCTAGGGGGCTGCCATCTACCGGTCACTTGCAAAACCTAGGCATTAGACAAGCAACTCACTCTAATGGGAGGTATGTGAAACAGGTGGGTAGACATACTGTCTACATTTTGCTCGGCCACACACCTCGGGTCGTCCCAACCCAACAGCACTGGTGTGCAAGAAAAAAACAAAAGTATCCATGAAACTTTGCTTTTCGCTTACCCCTATACAAACATGTTTAATTTAGTGTACCTCAAAAACTTCAACATAACTGCGAAGAAAAAATAGCGGGCTACTCTTCAACGTACTGGATAGGGCATGGATGTCAGGACATCACTGGAGAATAAATCTCCTACGTACAGGTTATTCACAGGGCTGCATCGGGAGTCAGGTGTTGTCTGCAAGTCAGGAGATGTTGAACCAAACACATCTGTATAACAATGACCAACAGCAGCATTTCCTAGGGTGTGACATGAGACAAAAGGGCAGCACTTCCATGGCCTATGATACAGACATCATAATACACAACATACTGTTTAAATACATACATGGTGTAATCCATCCAGACTCCATTATTTGAACTTTTAACTAACTGTAAAGCATAGGTGCGTTGATGCCAATTTCAATTATTTTATTCAGACCAGGAGCAGGACAAATCGACAGGTATGCCAATGTCACAGGAATATATTGCTATCCTAGGTCTCAGACCATAGGTATGTTATTGGACATGAGGACAGTCATTAGTCATATTAGCAGAGGAAGGAGTAGTAGATGGGTTGTCGCTAGTGTCAGTCTGGGAACACTGCATGTTACTCCAGCTCAAACTTGCCTTGTATATTGTCACAGTAGCAATTTCCCTCTCCTCGAACTTGTTGCCGTGGAACTGTCGGAGGACACGCTAAGGAACAAAAAAATTGGGAATTACCTTAAGCATTCCAGGAGTTTGCGTAGGATTTTGCAACATTACTTTGCAACCTGGTACAATCTTAATCTCCTTAGCAATAGCGTTACGATTAGACGTAAACTTATCTCTTGTTTGCTTTCTTGAGATTTTCTTGTACTCTCTGAAAGACAAGCTGTGAAGCCCGCATCTTGTTGTATGGCTCTGACGCTTGTCATAGCCATTCAATTCAAAGTGGGGTGTCTCTCCACTCAACCTCTGAACATCTGGGATGACCTAGTCCCATGTGGTACAATTCGGATTGATGATCAATTTGAGCAATTCTAAAATTTTGCAATTTCTACGTTCAGTTAGGCCGTAACTCGAAGGATGGCGTGGAACTACTAGCGCTTGATGTATGTCAAATATAGAGCAAAGATCCTGCAATGTGGCATTAATGAACTCCGACCCATTGTCCAACAGGAGGACACGTGGGCAAGTATAACAATAAACAACATGTTCCTGGAAAGCATTAACAACTGTGTTGGCGGTTTTGTCAGGAATTGGTATTAGCTCACAGTACTGTGTCAAATTATTCACCATTATAAGCAGGTGTTTATTACCCTTCTCTGAAGTAGAGATGTTCGTCAACAGGTAGATAGAAGTTCTCTTAAGGTTCCTTTGTAATTGGATACTTGAGAATGGGATTAGGACCTTTGTCCTGGAGACAGACAACACACTTATACATGTACTTTTGCAATTTCTGCTACCATTTTAGGCAAGACGTATTTCATTCTTCCCTCTCTGACAGTGTGGTCTTTACCTGGATACACTGTTCTTAGGACGTCGTGGATCAACTTCAGATTTGCTGGTACTAGGGATTCTGGGATCACAACTGGTCTACAGTTCTGCCATGATTCGATAGCTTCGCCAAACGGTGCAGCTCTACTTAGTTGATATTACGAACACAGATAAGAATGGCCTATGACCTGGTCATAATGGGTTTGGAGCAAAACAAACTCAGCAGATAGGCGATAACTTGTATTTCCTTCACCAGATATATACAAATATTTACACTTATGTTCATATATACCTCGACAAGGCATCAGTAACGACATTTTGCTCACCCGGAATGCAGCAAATTTCTAGGTTAAAGTTGTTGAAAGTGATAGACTACCGAGCATTCTTTACTGAGAGGTTCTTGTTTGCAAAGAGTGACGATAATGGGAAGTGATCTTTGTAGATCTTGATGGGATACTGGTAAATAATGCCTTGGAAATGGCTCAAAGCCCATATAATGGATAAGGCCTTTAACTATGTCACTGAGAAGATGGTTTCAACTTTGGTAAGAACATAGCTAGCATAAGCTATTGGCTGTTGCTTACCATTGGACGCTTGCAACAAGACAGTTCCAATGCCAACTTTGCTGACATCTGTTGTCAAGGTAAACTCATTGGTGAAGTAAGGAAATTTAAGAATGGAGCTGATGTTAACGTGTTCTTAAGGGTAACAAAGGCTCTTTACTGACAAACCATACCAAGGGTGGGGTTAGAACCCACGATCAGAAAGTCTCAAAACTCCAGACTGACGCGTTAGCCACTGGGCCAGCTAACTTCAATAAAATTCATCCAACTAGGTATATTTCTACACTATAGGAAGGTTAGCATAGCATTTGTGGTCACAGTGGTACCTATGCTAACCTTCCTATGGTGTAGAAATATATATGGTGTAGAAATATGCGTCGGTCTGGAGTTTTGAGACTCTCTGATCGCTGGTTCTAACCCCACCCGTGGTAGGGTTTGTTTGCTCTTTACTGATCGCAAGTTCACTCAAAAGGCACATCTTTCTTGAAAAGCTGGGTCAGAGGTGCAAATATAGTGGAAATTCCGACTTCGAAGGTGCAGTATAATCTGGCTAGGCCTATGAAGGAGCAAACAGCATCTGTCACCATAGGTCTAGGGAATTTCTGAATGGCAAAGAGTTTAGACTCATCTGCCTTTAGGTTCTGGGTCACTACATGGCCTAGAAAGTTTATTTGTTCCTTAAGAACCTGACATTTAGAGAGCGTAAATTTGAGACTAGCCTGAGCAAATTTTTCCAATAACTGTTCAAGTTTTACAAGATGCATATATATATCCTGAGAGATCACAATAAGATCATCTAGGTAGACCATTAGAGTGTTACCTACGAGAGTACAGTAGATCATCATCAAATGAGTGAATGTCATTGGGCTGCTCCATAACCCAAAAGGCATCCTTTTAAACTATTAATGACCAGTAGGCATAGATAATTCTTTACTTTGGTCGTCAAGAGGAATTTGCCAAAAATGTTGTTAAAGGTCAAGTGTTGAAAGAACTTTGTTATTGCCAATGTTCTGCAATAGGTCATTCAGAACTGACAACAGGAAATGATTTGGGATTGTACATGCATTTAATTTCCTGTAGTTGATTGCAAGACACCATGACCCATCTTTCTTTGCTAAAAGAATGAGTGGAGCATTCCATGGAGATGTGGCATTTTCAGTAACTCCATCATGGAGCACCTTAGTTATGAGTTCTTCAGCGAAGACTCTTTGCACATGAGGCAATCTGTGAGTACTATTAAGATCTAGGAAATTCCTTGGGGTAGT
Source organism: Cherax destructor (assembly GCA_009830355.1). Taxonomy (NCBI): domain Eukaryota; kingdom Metazoa; phylum Arthropoda; class Malacostraca; order Decapoda; family Parastacidae; genus Cherax; species Cherax destructor. The sequence goes on from WNWK01003053.1 coordinate 125,140, forward strand.
CTTTCATAGCTAGGTCATCTTCAGACAATGACCGGGTGCTGGAAGATTCAGTAGCAGAATCGCCTGGGAGAACCACACATGCAAATTAGTCTGCTGGTATTTCACCTTTCACTCTCACAGGGAGAGGCAATCTGACGAAGTCCACCAGTGTGGTGTTCTTCCTCAGAGTAAAGCCTCAACTATGAGCGTTTACAATAAGAACTTCCAGCTTATCTCATTGAACAGTGTGCAAGGATGGTTCAAGAGACACACCCTTGACTGAACGTATCACTTTCGACTAGCAAGGGGTCTTCTTCAAAAGCTCTGTTCACATACACCTTAACTAAAGTGAGTGAGTTAGCTGACAAAGTGATGTCATATTTTGTAAAGGCTGTAACTTTTCTCACCGAAGCCATAGCGTGAGTCAGATAGTTTCCTAGTGTCAGGGATACTGCGGCTTGAATACTATCATCCTCTCAATTAGAGCTGGAGATAGAGCAGAGGTTAGACCGAGTATCCCCTGACTGTTTTTCTATTCGTAACTGTAAAGTGACACGAACTCTCCTATGGGGTTGGTCAGGACTAGAGACCACCCTCTCGGAGAACTTGCTGCTGAGGAAACCCTCTGTTTTAAAGATATCCAGACACAGGGAAGACAATGTTATTGACCACTAGGAATTTTGCCCATAACTTCTTTCCCTGAACCTCAAACTGTAGCGTCAAGGAACTACCCGAGATACCACTCAGAATTCGAATTTCTGACGGCTCGGACAACATGGCTGCATGCAAGCCAATGTCATGGAATAAACCAGCATGTGCGATGTTCACAGTTGAACCTGAATCAAGGAAGAGCTTGACAGGTTCATAACTTATGGTGGACTCAACTAGAGGTCTACTGTGGTTGTCATACTGAACACAGAAACACACAAGTTCATCCAAGTTGTCAGAGTCAGCTGTGAGTGGCTCGATGCCTGGTGGCAAGGCTGAACTTCTTGCTAGGTGTAGTGTTAATCCTGTTACAATCGTCAATACACTCATCTTCTGATCTGTCGGCAAGCGTGTCGTTGCTCAGAGCATCGAACACGCATTGCGGACAAGGACAGAATACAGCGACTCAGTTAGTGACTACCTCTGTTGTTAGTGCTGTAGATGGGAGTATTTCCCCGAGCTGTGGGAAGGGTTTCTAATACCCCACCCATTCCGGTTAGTGCACTAATCCCGTTTTGCCTTTGGCTGGTGGGCACGATCATCAGCATCCGTCGATACATGGCTGTGCATGGCAGCAAACATGCGCTGCAGAGATGATCCGAGGAATGACCAGCAAATTTATAGTACATACAATACGAGTCTTGGTGCTGGTTACTTGAACGACAACTATCATATGATTTGGACCTAGGTTTGTTAACTCAGATTTGTAATAACCTCGTTTACCACAGTTGAAACATTTCATGACACGCTTTGGCGATGAATCAGGTGGTGGACTCTTACCTTTTTTCTTGCTATTTGTACTCTACCTATATATATTAGTACGTAGGCGAGTACGACTGGACCGTTGCAGCATACGTAACTGTTAGCTTCACAGGTGCCGCTGCTACAGTAACTGGTCCGATATTAATTATTCGGTACACTCTATCTCTATCCGCAGGCTGCTTGAGTTCTTCATTGGCTTCGTACGCACCCAAGATATGTTCTGGGCCGAGAAATAGTTGATCAGTAGAACGATGAAGAGAGGCAGGAATATATTTTCACATAATGTCAGCGGCAATCATAGGAATGATAGCCGTGGCATGTATAAGCCCTCCTCGTTGACACATTTGGTCAACTTGACCGCTTCCTCAAAATCTTTGGCCCATTGCACAGACCTGCATATGCAGGTGAGCGGATCCTCATTCAAAGCCTGTTTGTCGTTCCAGGCGCTAGTGGGGATATTAAAGTAGTGGTTGTCCTTCCTATGACGAAAATATCGGCGGAACTCTTCCTTGAGTTCATGCCATGTCTCAAGGTTGCCTACTCGCTTGAGACGAACAAAGGCCCTGACTCTACCTTTGTCTTAATCTACTACGGCAATAGCAAAATGTATATAGTGCTCGTTTGTGGGGTTATCATATTTACCCATCACCGCAGTTTTTACAAATTTTAGCCACATCTCTAACATCACCAAGCCATCATGAGGGATGGGCAAGAACGACCAGTAGAAGCACCTGCAGTCGATACGTGAGCTGCTGTTTGGTCCACCATAGAACTTGTTCTCTAGAAGTACTATTGGACACATCCTCTGAAGGATTACTCTGCGTGTCAGCTGGTGAAGTATTGTGACCGCTACGTGTGTTAGTCATGTCTAAGAGACGTACGAAGCTTAAGAAATCACAAAATGTAGCAAAAAGTAGTATGAAAGCTGAAAATGTTACACAATTTACTTTAAATTTGGCACAGAGTCAGAGAGAACAAAACAGCATTATGTTAATTGGTCTGATTGTTAGTACGATATAACACAAAACACAAATAAAATTATGTACTGTTGAAATCGATGTTAAAACAAGCTTATGCAAGTGGAATTACAATAGAATATTTCACAATGAAGGCAGGCGATTTAAAAAAAAAATTATAACAATGCTACAATAATAGCAATTGCAACATGATGCAGCAACACAACAGAGAACTATTATACAAACAAAACGGAAATTAAATAAGCAAGAAATGGAATGGAATGACAAAATTGTAGGATTATATATTGCAGACTTCCTTAACACAAAGCAAAAGGTTGAAGTTTCTGGCAATTGCAATTTGAAATACAAAAATAATCCACTTGCAGAAGGTCAGAGTAACACAAAATATTATCAAAGATAATAAATGAGAGAAAAATTTAAATGCAATATATAAATGTACACAAGTGTAATAAAAGGATTAAGGCGCACAGACTTCAATTTAGTTAGATTATGAACTTAATATCATGTAGAAACATATATAATTGCACTCATTCAAAATAATAAATTGAAAAAAAAGAAATAAAACTTCAGTAAATAACTCAATTACTGTAACTTGTGCTGAACTCAAGGACAAGATCAAAACATAATGGCAAAATGTTGTACGCACAGATGAGCAGGAAAAACAAAGATAAATTCTTGGAGTGGTGAAAACGACTAAAAGTTGGACAAATAAAATGTCTTGCCACAAACTGTGACAACTGCTAAAGGACTTTAGAAAAACTGGCATTGGTAATGTTGTGTTGTAATACTTGAGGAACAATTAATAAAAAAAAATATGTAATGCAAATGAGGTCGACAGTTTGCTGCTAGCAGCAATATAAATATATATATATATATATATATATATATATATATATATATATATATATATATATATATATATATATATATATATATATGTCGTGCCGATTAGGTAAAACTGGTCAATTAGCAAGAACTAATCTAAAATTAAGTCCTTTCTAAAATTTTCTCTTATACGTTTAAAGATATATTTTTTTAATTTATGTTAATGTAAGAATTTATAATTTTGTACCAAGAGAAACTTTGAAAACCTACCTAACCTTATTACAACAAGCGCAATTTAATTTAGCTAAACCCAACTAAATATATTTTAGATAAGTTAACATTAATTTAATAATAAACAAACACAATGAAATATTTTTTTCGTTATGTTCAGAATGATTTTGGCGAAATTATTGCATACACAAATTTTCACTTGTCTTATATGGCAAGGTGAGCGTTGCTATTTAAGCCAAAATCGCAGGTTTTACCTAATCGGCACGACATATATATATATATATATATATATATATATATATATATATATATATATATATATATATATATATATATATATATATATATATATATATATATATATATATCCAATCCTACAAGAACCAAGCACACAGCACATAGCTATGTGTTTTACCTTGGTCCGAGGACATACGGAGGTGTGGGAGCTTTCAAGCTAATTTCATTCTCATACCTGTTTGGTGTACTGGACTATGAGCAGTATTTATATATTACTGTAACTACGAACGAGTGGTATTGATCAATGACAACACTGCTCTGGATGAGACCCATTTCCTGTCCCCGTGTCATCACCTGAGTAAGATCATCCAGAAGGGACTCCTTTGTACCTGCTAATGTGTTATCATCCAGGAAGCAGATGTTTAGCTCACTGGTCAGTCTGACTGTGATTTCCCTAATCGCTATACAGAAGAGAAATGGTGCTAGAGGATTTCCTTGCTGGACACCCTATGATGATGTGATTTCATGCTCTCCATACAGGAGACTTGATTACTTGCTATATACAGCTGAAACAAAAGGGAAGAGAGAAGGGAAATGTTCTTGTACAGCTTCTGATACCACGACTCTTTTCAGGAGATTATATATATATATATATATATATGTGCCGATTAGGTTAAACTTGCGATTTTGGCTTAAATAGCAAGGCACCTTGCCATATAAACAAGTGAAAATTTGTGATGCAATAATTTGCCAAAATCATTCTTGAACATACCGAAAAATATATTTCATTGTGTTTGTTTATTATTAAATTAATGTTAACGTATCTAAAATATATTTAGTTGGGTTAGGCTAAATTAAATTGCTCCTGTTGTAATAAGGTTAGGTAGGTTTTCAAAGTTTCTCTTGGTACAAAATTTTAAATTCTTACATTAATATAAATGAAGAATATATATCTTTAAACGTATAAAGAAAATTTTAGAAAGGACTTAATTTTAGATGAGTTCTTGCTAATTGACAGTTTTACCTAATCGGCACGACATATATATATATATATATATATATATATATATATATATATATATATATATATATATATATATATATATATATATATATATATATATATGTCGTGCCGATTAGGTAAAACTGGTCAATTAGCAAGAACTCATCTAAAATTAAGTCATTTCTAAAATTTTCTCTAATGCATTTAAATATATATATTTTTCATTTATGTTAATGTAAGAATTTATAATTTTGTACCAAGAGAAACTTTGAAAACCTACCTAACCTTATTACAACAAGCGCAATTTAATTTAGCCTAACCCAACTAAATATATTTTAGATACGTTAATATTAGTTTAATAATAAACAAACACAATGAAATATATTTTTTTCGTTATGTTCAGAATGATTTTGGCGAAATTATTTCATACACAAATTTTCACTTGTCTTATATGGCAAGGTGAGCGTTGCTATTTAAGCCAAAATCGCAAGTTTTACCTAATCGGCACGACATATATATGTATATATATATATATATATATATATATATATATATATATATATATATATATATATATATATATATATATATATATATATATATATATATATATATATATCAGACAAGTAGCTTTTTTTTTTTCTGCATTTCAATTTCATGAGATAGTGTTATTGTTTCAGTTAGGTGCATTGAGGCTGATGAGTCTGGGCTTGTGAGATACTGGGACTTCCACCTCAGTAATCATAGCGACTGCAACACATCCAGATTAAGTAGAGGAAAACTGTCAATAAAGAAAAGAGCTCTCCAGTTTTCAGTTTCGTTGGTGCGAAACCCTAGTCAATAATATTCTTATTCAAAATCCCTTTGAAGAAAGTCGCAGCAACTGTGGTAAATGGATTCCTTTAGGGTTGTAGGGAATGGTGGAACCATAGAAACGCTCAGAAATGATGGAGAGGATAAGTGACCACTAACCCCATCTAGTATTTACCTGTTCTTTAAATTTGAGGTTACTTATGGGCGAGTCAAAATTCAGTACAAATGTTTCAAACTCCAACACTGAAATATATAAGAACCAGTTGAGCATGATTTGAGGAACTCACTGGCTGTTATCATCAATTCAAATCTCATCACAAAGTATTAAAGTAGAAACTCAGCCCGTCATTAACATGTTGTCTGCAATGTTTATACCCAGATGAAGTCATCAAGACAATACTTCATGAGAAAATGTTTTTATGACAGCCGAAAATATAAACATTAAACATGATTTTTACATAAAACTTTCGAAAATCTGTATAACGCACAATACATCAGACATTATCATTATTATTTTCAGCATATAAGAGGCTGCAGAATTTATCAACAAAATATTTTATTAATGTCGGAAACGTACATGAAACAGTCATTACTTTTTTCTGGGCTTATGTATTAAAGGAACAAATTGTCATACTATCTAGATTACAAAATGCAGCGATTGTAATCTGTGGAACATTTCATAAATACGGGTAAAATGTTGCAACAAATGTGGTTAATGGAAAAGATCGATGACGTCCGAAGCATACCAGTCCAAACACGTGTAACCAGCGAGGCATTTCACCACTGCGTCATATGATAAAAATTCTGGCTACAGTGGTCGTGTTATCTGGTGGGTACAGAACGCAACAGCCACAATCTAGGACGACTGACATTCATAGCAAAGTTGGTAGTGAGTCAGCTCTGGCCGGATAACATCTCCACTGCTCCACACACTAATCTGCCAGCTCTTTCATTCCAAGGGATGCCAGCAATATATGGCCAGTGAGTCCAGATATTATTGTTAGGAAGACCTTCAGACAAATGAAGATGGTAATAAATAATAATATTGAAAATATATATATTATAACACTAACAATGAAGGAGGAACTACCTATAATGTTAGACCTTTGAAGTGTGTAAACTAGATTTTAACATGACTGACGGAATAGTTTTTTAGCTAGAGTTATAGTCTCATAATGTCATAAGACATAAATATTAAAAAAAGAAACCTAAATATGTATATTTTTTTTGTTATGTTTAAAGATATAAATATTATTAGTATGGAATTTTTTTTTATCATATAGTTGTTGTTGTATAAGAAAAAACAGTATTGATACTATAGCTGTTCTAAGTTAAAATAAATATGATACACTTTTTTGCAATAATAATTAATAATAAGTATCCTCAAAGGGGTATATTTAGAAGGTTAGCTGACAGTTTTTATTTCGTTAATTATTTCAGAATACCTTGTACAATCACCTTCAAATTTTCAGAACTTGTGAACGGTAACTAGTACGGAATTCTTGGAATAATTAGCTTGATCATGAGCTTTATGACCGAAAGTTGTTTAAGTCGCTCACATCTTCCAGGAACAGCTCGGATAACTTTCAAATTCCTCAGTGGTAGAGTATCTATGTTCATACAACGTGCCAAAAATTTGTCGAGGGGTTGGCAGTGAAATCCAAAATTATAATCGTAGATTTCAGCGTTTTATGTGAAAAATAGCGATAAATTTTTAATTACGTTAAATACTATTCAGTTCACTTCTTCCGAAGATAATTAGTATTTAATAGCAGATGCATCATAAGGCAAGTACAGTAGCAATTAAGTTTCGATTACGTGTAAGTAAATTAGTTGATGTATTAAACAGTAATGCACTTGGAATTGTAGGAATAAGTGTCATAACTAGAGAATGACTAATCTGATCTGTTTCAAATTTTCAGTACTCCTGTGGTTTTCTGAAAACAAGGGTTTTCGCTGCCACTGAATGGCATAGTTCCCAAATTACTAAATTTATTGAGCAAAGCCACCGGTGGTCTGGTGGCTAGAGCTCTCGCTTCACACACGGAGGACCCGGGTTCGATTCCCGGCGGGTGGAAACATTTCGACGTGTTTCCTTACACCTGTTGTCATGTTCACCTAGCAGCAAATAGGTACCTCGGTTGTTAGTCGACTGGTGTGGGTCGCATCCTGGGGGAAAAGATTAAGGACCCCAATGGAAATAAGACAGACAGTCCTCGATGACGCATTGACTTTCTTGGGTTATCCTGGGTGGCTAACCTTCCGGGGTTAAAAATCCGAAGAAATCTTATCTTATCTTATCTTAAAGAATTCTTTTTATTATTGGCTTCAAAATATAACTGACGATGCTGGTGTATCTTAACATGAAGTCTTGTTGTATTAATCTTGCGTTGAATGAATACTAATTTCTCAATATTTTTATTTTTAAGATTTTTTTTCAAATTTGTTTTTTTTTAAATGATCAAAATCAAATAATTTTTTGTAGGATTGGAGATAACTTAATTACAAGGAGAATGATTTGGAGAAAGTACAGCTGCATGAGGGAAGAAAAATATGAATGGCTAAGATGGTATTGGGAAATTATGTCCTAACTAGAGATGTACCGGATATCTGCATCCGCATCAGCATTCGCGGAACATCCGCATAATTTCTTACATCCGCATCCGCATTTGACTGTAAACAGGTATCCACATATACATCCGCATCCGCGGATATCTAAATTTTCACATCCGATACATGTGTAGTCCTAACACGCTCGTGACTTAAACAGAAAGAGTGAAGCGGCTTGACCTTTCATTCATCCTGTGTGATTCTGACATAGGAGATATTACGTATAAATTGCCCCTCGTTGCAAGTGACCATATACAGTGGACCCTCGGTTTTCGTTCACCTCCAAACTCGAACAATTATGTAAGTGTATTTTCACAAGTGTTTTTTGTAAGTGTATTTTTGGGGGTCTAAAATGACTAATCTAATTTACATTTGTCCTTATGGGAACAAATGCATTCGGTAATGGCACTCAAACAGCATTCTGGAAAGAATTTTCAACCGAGGGTCCACTGTAGTTCCAAGTTTTTAATTTGAATACCTCGTGGAAATAACATTAGAGAGAGAAGCAGTACCAGAAGAATGTGGGAAGTTCAATTCACCCATGATCAATAGTTTTGCTCTGTACATATGAGCCCTTCTTGCCACCTCACATAATGTATCCATCACTGTTTTCTTGTTATCATTATATTCTAACTGATTCACGAAATCGTAATGACATGATTGCAAACAAACCATACCACGGGTGGGGTTCGAACCAGCGGTCAGAGTTTTGAGACTCTCTGACCGCGGGTTCGAACCCCACCCGTGGTATGGTTTATATTCTTACCTTGGTCTTTTGTTATTTAGTGGATAATAGCACATTACTGTTCAAACCACACTGGGAACCCCACATCGTTAGAATGCCTATTATATTTTCATGTTCTTTCTCTTTGCTCATTTTTATCAAGTTCTTAGAACACCTGTGATTCAAGATAGGAAGTGCTACTCCACTCCTTGTGTTCAGTCGTTGTTTCCTCAAACTCTGATATCTAGCTGGGTGTGTTTGTGAACGTATGTACTCACGTATTAACATATTTGTGGTTGCAGGGGTCTAGGCATAGCTCCTGGCCCCGCCTCTTCACTGTACGCTACTAGGTCATCTCTCTCCCTGCTCCATGAGCATTATCATACCTCTTCTTAAAGCTATGTACGGATCCTCCCTCCACTACATCGCTTCCCAAACTATTACACTTCCTGACTACTCTGTGACTGAAGAAATACTTCCTAACATCCCTGTGATTCATCTGAGTCTTCAACTTCCAACGGTGTCCCCTTGTTGCTGTGTCCCATCTCTGGAACATTCTGTTTCTGTCCACCTTATCGATTCCTCTCAGTATTTTATGTGTCGTTATCATGTCCTCACTATCTCTCCTGTCCTCCAGTGTCGTCACGTCGATTTCCCTTAACCTCTCCTCGTAGGACATACCTCTTAACTCCGGGACTAGTCTTGTTGTAAACCTTTGCACTTTATCTAGTTTCCTTACGTGCTTCGCTAGGTGTTGGTTCCAAACTGGTGCTGCATACTCCAATATGGGCCTAACGTATACCGTACACAGTGTACAGGGTCCTGGACGATTCCTTATTAAGATGTAGGAATGTTGTTCTTAGGTTTGCTAGGCGTCCGTATGCTGCAGCAGTTATTTGTTGATGTGCGCCTCAGGAGATGTACCTGGTGTTGTACTCACCCCAAGTTATTTTTCCTTTAGTGAGGTTTGTAGTCTCTGGCCCCCTAGACTGTACTCCGTCTGCGTTCTTCTTTGGCCTATCCCAGTGTTCATGACTTTGCACTTGGTGGGGTTGAACTCCAGGAGCCAGTTGCGGGACCAGGCCTGCAGCCTGTCTAGATCCCTTTGTAGTGTAGTTCTGCATGGTCCTCATCCGATTGGATTCTTCTCAACAACTTTACATCATCTGCAAACAGTGACACCTTCTGAATCTATTCCTTCCGTCATGTCAATCACAAATACCAGAAACAGCACTGGTCCTAGGACTGACCCCTTTGGATCCGCACTCGTCACAGTCGCCCACTCTGACACCTCGCCACGTACCATGACTTGCTGTTGTCTTCCTGACAGGTATTCCCTGATCCATTGTAGTGCCTTCCCTGTTATCCCTACCTGGTCCTCCAGCTTTTGCACTAATCTCCTTTGTGGAACTGTGTCAAACGCTTTCTTACAGTCCAAGAAAATGCAATCTACCCACACCTCTCTCTCTTGTCTTACTGCTGTCACCCTGTCCTAGAACTCCAGTAGGTTTGTGACACAGGATTTCCCGTCCCTGAAACCGTGCTGGCTGTCGTTGATATGCTCATTCCTTTCTAGGTGCTCCACCACTCTTCTCCTGATAATCTTCTCCATGACTTTGCATACTATACATGTCAGTGACACTGGTGTAATTATAGGCTTTTTCCTGCGCTCACTCAGAATCTGCAGCAATGAGTTCCTTGAGGAAGAATTCTCCCTTATTGAGCAAGTTTTTTTTCTAAACTTCACTATCCTCATCACTTCATTAGAGACGACGGGCATTAAACATCTTCAACACACCCAGAGAAGAGACTGCCGAGAAAAGATACATAGTCCTTCCCACCAGCTCCATTGCCAAACACGTTTCCAACATTTTTTCCAATACCTCATTCCGAGTATCTACCTCCACATCCACCACCATCAAGGACATTACCAGTAACAGACAGGACAAGCTTCAATCCACTGCAGGGGTATACACAATTCCTTGTAATGACTGCAGCAAATTATACGTCGGCGAAACATCCAGAGACCTCCAAACACGTATTTCAGAACACCAGTACGCAGGCAGATCTGACGACCCAAGAAATGCCTGTGTTCAACACCGAAATTCACACAACCATTTAATCAACTACAGAAACGCAAGACTCATCGCCAGGGAAGACAACACTCAATACCGAAGAATCTTGGAATCATCACTTATCTGTATATCCAACAACTTCAACCAGAACAACGGCTTCTACAACATAGCTGAACCTATTGCCAAGAAACTTCTTCATCGCTATCCCACATAGAACTCAAGAATGGAACACTGCAGGTCCTTTAAGAGGGGCGAGCCTTGTTCCAGAAATTAGGAAAGGAAGATTGAAAAATTTTGGAAAAAAATGTTTTCTTACCAAAAAATAGTGCATCATTCTGGCAACATTTTGGTGTAATCAACTTGTTTATATCATATTTCCAAGTATATTTTTTCCTTAAATGTATTTTTGTTGTGCTTGCTGTCATTAATAATACATGTTGCCAATTAGTGTTTTTTTTTTAGTTTTGTCTCTGCAAAAATTACAATTTTTATGATTATGTCATTAAAAAAACTCTAAATAGCAACATCTCTGATGCCTCCATTCAAGTGTAGGGACTCATGCCACCTCAGTGGCCTCTGGGGTCTCAACATGTGCTGATGCATGCAACTCGCTGAGATTTAGCGTGCCATATCCATAGAGTTTCACAGAAAAAAATATATTAATAACTCAGAAATAAGTTATTGACATTGTTTGTAATGTTTTGCGAAAAGTATTTATAGGATTGTCATGATTTTTTCACACGTTATTGAGTAATGATGGCTCTACAACCACCCATGAAAGATTTCCAATATCTTTTACAGCTTTGTTTTTATTGATTTTTTTCCCACAAAATAAAGGCAAAAACAAAATCACTAAATTCAACATTTTTTATAATGGAATCTACTGACATTTTTGCTAAAATGGATTGGGTCAACAATTATAGAGCCTTTATCTTTCATCTGATGTTAACTAGAGCATTGTACATCTTCCCAATTTTGTAGAAATTTACTGGTTTTGTGACCCCTAAAATTTGGCACATTTTATTTTTTCTACCTAACCTAAAGGCAAAAAATCATAACAAAGACAGTGTATAGGTTTTTAAAAGCTGTATAAATCACTGTAAAAAATCTCATTGAAATTAGACCAAAATAAAGAAAAAAACGTGAATTCATTCGCCCCTCCCTTAAGTTACCCGAGGTTTTAAACTATCACCCTACTTTGAAGACTGTCACATGCAGCATTCTCCACCTAATTAAATCCTATAAATACTCATGTTTCCTTTATCCAGATAGATCTGTTTGTGACTCGATAAAGCCCACTGCGTGGGCGAAACGTTGTCTATAAAGGATCACATTATACTGCTTATGTGTTTATTTTTCCATTGTGTCGGTATTTTATACCATTTATTTCCATCGTGCCTAGAAGTGTTGAGAGTTAGCCAGCTAATCTGGCCAAGATCTTGAAGATCTTAGCTACTGGTTCAGATGCAGCTTCTGTTCCTATTTGCAGAATCCTTGGCAGCAACCTCTGTGTTTGAGAAATAAAAACATTGAAATACAGTAACTCCTCATTAACCGTCGTTGATAGGTTTTTGGAAACTGCGACTTTAAGTGAAACGACGTATAATGAAACCAGTTTTACTATAGGTAAATTGATATAACATCAGGGGTAAACAGTGTACGTTTAGCAGTCATTGCAACAGGGTTAAATCAAGGAATAAGTGTCTGCAAAGCAAAAATTTTCAGGAACGTACAAACTCCACACAGTCAGTGGCCCAGGCCGGGAATCGATTTTTTTTTCCTCATCAGCGTTATAACGAAGTGAAGTTGAACGAAAGAACGATAAGTGAGGACTTACTATAATGTATTTAAAGTATTGCCTCTAGTAAAACAGGTAATAAACAGTTTTGTCAATAAAATATTGGTCTATTGGAGCAGTAACAAATAACCAATGTAAAGCCTTGGACGTAGTATTAAGACACTTGCAATAAATTTATTTTTAGATTTCATTACTACGACTTGCAATTATTTTCCCTGTACGAAAATCAAGATAATTACTTCAATATAATTGGTTTGTAGTAAATATAGAGAAAAGAGGGAAGGCCAAGCTTCTATGATGGAGATAGCGTGAAATAAGATGTAAATCCAGAAGTATTCCTATTTTACCCAAAAGCACTGAAAAATACGTAATAAAATTACAACGAAACCTTAAAACAAGAACAGCTGAATAAATATAACATAGAAATACAGTTACTCTTCACTTAACGTCGTCTATATGTTTTGGAAACTGCGACTTTAAGTGAAACGACGTATAATGAAACCAATTTTACCATAGACTAATTGATATAAACATCAGGGGTGCACAGTTCACCAGAATAAATAGATATGTATAAACCTTCGGGGTGCCGTTGCAGTTTCCACAGTGGCAGTTGATTAACAAGTTTGTTATTCATATAATTTGCCCCAAAGAAGCGTGAATCTCAGCATTTCACTATTATCTGAAATGCGTAGTGGCACTCACTTGGGTTTGGGTGAATCATCCACATGTCACGGGATCTACTGGTAATTTCAGTCAAATCTCACCTCTACCCATTAGCTGCAGCTAACATAATTAGAAGTGAGTATGACTGGACTTACCTGTGTATTGTAACTGACCCAGTTTCCTTTAGTTTGTGTTAGGGAAAGTATTTCCCCGGTATTGATGTCTTAAGTAGGGTGATATCTTGTCCCTTTCTTCATAACACCAGAATGCATACAGCGACACAAACCTAAATACTTATCGGGATTATACCATGGATAATACACTTGTGTTTCTTTTCAATACTAGTTTTCCTAGTGGAGATTGAAAGTATTTCAGAGTATACCACACAAAATCATTATTTTCTTTGTTCTCAGCGGGAGATTTGTGAATGTACACGTTCTAATATCTGAATTCAACTTGGCTTGTCGCCATACCCAAGCACACCCGTTCACCGTCTGCACAAAAGAACTGCTGAGTTCAGCTTTATATCTCATCTTTACTACACATTGCAACAAGGAATAACACAAGAAGGTTGCTTCCTTGTTGTTTAGCTGTATACTATAAGTCATAAAAGTCCCAACTAGTAGGACAAGTAGGGCGCAGGTTTTCCCTTAATTTTCCTGCTATGGAGAAAGAGTAATTACTCTCGTTTAGCCTCATCGTGTAGTTGATCAGGAACTCCAGCACTATGGTACATACATATCTTCATCATAAAACTGTTTACGAGGAAGGAAGAGTCCACTAGCCCCTTCTGGGAAAGCTAAGGTACTCAGAGGGCTGAAGGGGCTGAGAGATATTCCCTTTACTGGAGAATTTTCTCCACACTTTATACGACATATGCCTTGTCTTTATTGGAGTATGTAGCACCAGTATTAAACAAATACCTATTCAACCATGTCAAGAAACTGCATAAAGCGCAGTTACTTGCAAAGAGGTAGTTCCGGAGTTAATGGGTATATGCTGATAGCATTATAAAGCGCAGGGACTTGTGTTGACATTATAGCGACGTTACATAACACTGAAAGGAATCAACAGTATGGACAACAGTGTTGCTCATGAGGAAGGAAGCAGTGCAAGATTATAAGAATGTAACCAGGGCGCTAGCTCCAGGACCCCACACAACACAAATCCGCGTGGCGAGGGCTCATAAATTGATTTTCAAATAACTGTATTGCAAATTGGTTTAATTCCTCTGTGGATAAAACAAATGCAAGTCTGATTGGCATGATACATTATAGGACCAAAATGTCATATGACAATGAATTTTTAGTGGCATCGCCATCAACATCCATTAATCCTTCCTGGATTTTATCAATCAACTTCACTTGATAGTTACATTAATGTATCAAAAATATTTATCAGAATAATTAAGAATACTGTAATATATCATAGGATTAGTATACATAATATATTACTAGATTTCTCCTACACTGTATGACTGGATAAAATTAATCAGTGTGCAGATCATTAGCATGATTAATGTATTCCAAATTATATTCTGTTAACTTTCTCTTAATAATTAATACCATGTGCCACTCTTGTAGCCTTTACGAACTAATGAGATTTTAATCATCGCTTAAGAACGAGTATGACAATAATTATGTAATTTATTGATGGGAATGATTGAAGATTTTGGAAATAGGATGAATAAGCAAAGCAATTTATAAGTGGGGAAAAGAGAGAGAGGGAAAAGATGAAAGACTTGAATGAAAAAATAAATTTAGATATTAAATTATAGAACAAAAATTACATGAACAAGAACAAGTAAAAATGTAACATTAACAAACAAAAATATATAGAAAAGAATGAACAAGAATAAATAGAAAAGACAATGAACAATAAGAAATTGAAGAACCACAAAATAATGAAAATAAAATAAAACAATGAAAAGATGAAGAAGGCAAATAATAATAATAATAATAATAAGAAGAAGAAGAAGAAGAAGAAGAAGAAGAAGAAGAAGAAGAAGAAGAAGAAGAAGAAGAAGAAGAAGAAGAAGAAGAAGAAGAAGAAGAAGAAGAAGAAGAAGAAGAGAAGAAGAAGAAGAAGAAGAAGAAGAAGAAGAAGAAGAAGAAAGGAGTAAAATAAATAAGTCTACAATAAGTCTGTTTTGTTTAAGTAAATATTGAATTGTAGTTTCAAAAGCGGCATTTACAATTCGGTTTGGGCCTATTTAGGAAAAAAAAATCATTTACACCAGAGGAGAAAATAAAAATGACTTATCCACCTCCAATTTAAGCAATGTAAATCATCACAACAAAAGCCAGAATAAATGTTTAGTAAGGTTAATAGATTCAACAAGTGATGAGTAATGAAATATTTCTTCTGAGCCATTGTAAGAAGGACCTTCTCATACCCAATTATTCTAACACTTAATTGGAATAACCAATATATAAATCTAGGAACACAATTTGCTTCATTTGTGCCTTTCAACTCAAGCTGGAGAGTCAGACTAGTGCTTTACTATACACTATTAAAAATGAAACTTTATCTAGCCAGAATTTATTATTATAATTTCTTCATATCTTCCTAAGTTTAATACAAAGTTGTGAGTTTAGTTCATACATTCTCTTTTGGTTGAATGGATCCCTGGTATAGGAAATAACCTGGGTTTTCCTTCTTGATGATACGTGCACAATGGACTACTATACTGGAACGTCACGATGATTGTAGTTTTGAAGTACTTTAAAAAAAACGTAGCTGGAAATGGTGGGTCCAAGTACTAACCTGATTACAGATACTTTCATGATATTTTTTTTATAATGGATTGTGATGGGTGAGGTAATTATTGTGTTATGCACTGCTTTGGCTCGTTCATCAAACGTTTCATTGTGAAATATTTAGTAAGGAGTTAGTACTCATATTACAGATATATAATCGTTTTTAATTAGCTTTCATATACGAGAAGGAGGCATGAAAAAAAAAAAATTCTACAAGTTTTTAAATGATGCAGAATACTAAAACCCGATCTTCTCTTTTAGAGTCACTGAATTATGTATTTCCTAAATGGTGGTATATTAAATGGTATTAGATCCTGATGAAGTCATGTAACTCAGATATTAATATAGGAAGATCTTATTAAGGAAGCTTCTATCAGATTTTCTGATAGACGTAACAACTCCCGTGTGGATGGTACAGTGGGTTCATTTTCTTTGAAGACTCGAGAGCCATTTTGTAGGTTGCTCAGGGTAAAACAAAATCAATATTATCGTTTCATTGGCTCTTCTATATTTATCATACTCAACGTGCAGTAATGTGTTTGGCTAAATTAGTTCCATGGGGAAAGTGGAAAAAGTGTTGGTTGGTTATGGTACCTTTAGATATTAAGATATAAGGCGAGATTATGTAAACCAATTCCCATAATGTGTTAGAAGTAATGATAAGGAGCTTATTTTGTAGCGATACTAATGTATTAGATGTAACGTAACACAACGAGAGAGAAAATTAACACATATCTCATGCATTAGGTCGCTGGTAGGCTTCTGAGTGTTCTTTCTCTATTTAAGTCAGTCTTTCGCTCTAAGACTCGAAAGAAAGTCATCTTGAAACCCCTTTAGTATAAGGATAAAGAATTTGATGATCTTTGGAAGACATCTGCTTTTACGGGGAATTTTCCTATGATGATCAGTGTAATGTTAACAAAAAATACAGCAAACGTTTTACTTATATTTTTTATGTAAAACTACAAAAAAATTAAATTAAAAAAGTGTCAGTCCTCAGTAACAAAATCATGACCAAAATGCAGAACTAAGTGTTATAGGCAACATTTTGAAACGAAATACTGTTTGTTATGTTTGTAAATATTTTATTTTGAATAATAATTTTTTATATTGTACTTTGTATTTTCACATGAATTAAAACGTTTTGCAGAACGCTACACATAAAACAAGTCTGAAAGCGTCTGTTATTGCATTGTTTGGAAGCATATATAATCTCAAAATTGGCAGGTATAATGATCAGATTTTGGTCTGGAAGTAGTAACGGGCAATCAGCTACTTTCCAACAATTGTCTCTATAAACTATATTATGTAGAAATATAGGCTTCCTCAACTTATTAATCTCACTCCAAAACTTTCTCTTAGTTTCAACAAAATTAGTTGATAACATTTCACACACTTTCTCATTTGCTCTCATTTTACATTCCTTCACCACTCTCTTACCCTCTCTTTTTCTCTCCATATACTCCTCCCTCCTTGCATCACTTCTACTTTGTAAAAACCTCTACATCATCATTCCACCAATCGCTCTTCTTCCCTCTCGCACCCACTTTCCTGTAACCACAAACTTCTGCTGAACACTCTTACAATATATTGCTAAATCTACCCCATGCTTCTTCGACCCCATTTCCTATACTCTCACTAGCCCATCTATCCTACAATAGTTGTTTATATCTTACCCTAACTGCCTCCTCCTTTAGTTTATAAACATTCACCTCTCTCTTACTTACTGCTTTTATTTTCCTTGTATCCCATCAACCTTTTACTCTCACTGTATCTTCAACTAAAAAGTGATTTGATATATCTGTGGTTCCTCTATAAACATGTACATCCTGAAGTCTACTAAACAGTCTTTTATCTACCAATATGTAGTCCAACAAACCACTGGCATTTCGCCCTACATAATATCTTGTATACTTATTTATCCTCTTTTTCTTAAAATATGTATTACCTCTAACATAAAAATTAGTTGACGAAAGATTAGATAACAGATTGGAGGGAGAGAGTATGGAGGAGGTGAATGTATTCAGATATTTAGCAGTGGATGAGTCGGCAGATGGGTCTATGAAAGATGAGGTGAATCATGGAATTGATGAGGGAAAAAAAGTTGAGTGGTGCACTGAGGAGTCTGTGGAGAAAGAACATTATCCACGCTCTTATATGGGTGTGAAACAAGGAGAAGGCTGGAGACAGTGGAAATGTCATGTCTGAGAGCAATGTGTGGTGTGAATATAATGCAGAGAATTCGTAGTTTGGAAATTAGGATGAGGTGCGGGATTTCCAAGACTATTATCCAGAGAGCTGAGGAGGGGTTGTTGAGGTGGTTCGGACATGCAGAGAGCATGGAACAAAATAGAATGACTTCGAGAGTGTATAAATCTGAAGTGGAGGGAAGGCGGGGTAGGTGTCGGCCTAGTAAAGGTACATGGTGGTGCTTGTTAATAGTGCTGGTTAAGTGATGCCTCCTATGCGTGTTAGATGTTTTATCACAGCCTGATACCAGTTTATCTCAGGGTCAGTCTGTTTCGTTGGCTCTTTAATTCGCAAAACTTACACATGACGAAATTTGGGAACAGCGTGCTTTTGTGAGGGATGAATATGTTAGGGAGGAGAGGAGACAATACCGGCGTTCCTGTGATGAATATGTTAGGGAGGAGAGGAGACAATACCGGCGTTCCTGTGATGAATATGTTAGGGAGGAGAGGAGACAATACCAGCGTTCCTGTGATGAATATGTTAGGGAGGAGAGGAGACAATACCAGCGTTCCTGTGATGAATATGTTAGGGAGGAGAGGAGACAATACCAGCGTTCCTGTGATGAATATGTTAGGGAGGAGAGGAGACAATACCAGCGTTCCTGTGATGAATATGTTAGGGAGGAGAGGAGACAATACCGGCGTTCCTGTGATGAATATGTTAGGGTGGAGAGAAGACAATACCGGCGTTCCTGTGATGAATATTTTAATTAATGGGCAGAATGCTGTGCTTGCCTCGTTTTCTTTTAGAGTCGGAGCCTGAACATTTTTTTAGAGGCATTCAAAAACTTGTTCGAGCTTTATGATGACAAGTCGAGTATTGGGCAGCACTTGTTCACGCGGCGTTGAATTAACTTCTAGTTAGGGTGATAAGTACTTGTCTAATTACAAAGTTGTGAAGGCTACTGTGCCCGCGGCATATCAGACATTTCACAAGTGACATAAGGCATAATTATTAAAAAGATTAGATATCTGCAATATGATTACCTTTTTATTGCTAAATAATTCACAATAAAATGGTTAAATAAATTAGCTAATGCAGTGCATAGCACAATAATTTAGCAACGTTTAAAAACAAGACTTCAAAATTACGTTCACTGACACGTTCGTGTAAACTGTTCTAAACATATCAAGAAGAGCAGGAAACCCAAGTTATTCCCTAGAACACTGATCCATTTAACAAAAAGAGAATGTTTGAACAAAACTCACAACATTTTATTGAAGTAAACATAGGAAGATATGAAGAAGTCATAACAATAAATTCTTGTTAGATAAATTCAGATATTGAATAGGATATAGTAAAGAACTGGTTTGACACTGCAGCTTTAGTTGAAAGGCACAAACTTCCATGTTACACAAATGAAGCAAATGGTATCGGTAGATTATATATTGGTTACACCAATAAAGTGCTAGAATGGTTGGGTTTAAGTGCCATCTTCTCACCATGGGTCAGACACAATACTGCGGTGCTCATCCCTTATATATTATACGTAATAAAAACTCCCAGGTTATTCATACCTACGTTGTAACAAAAATTTACATTGATTAAATATGAGTGTGATAAGTTAATTTATTTTCCTCTAAGGTGTAAATGAATCTTATCACTAAATGCAAATACCGCGTTAAAAAATACAATACAATAGAGATGTATTTTTTCTTCAGAATTTATTGTAGAAATGATTGTTAAGCGATTTCGATAAAGGTTATCTTTTCAGTATTGTTGTGCAATTCAGGAAAAAAATAACCAAAATTTAAAATATAAGAAAGATAAATACAAGCAAATTATTTTCTTAAATTTAAAAAAAGAAGGGAAATTACTACTTCAGCTTTCATTATACTGCTACTATCATAACTGCTACTATTACAACTGCTACTATCACAACTGTTATCATAACTGCTACTATCATAAATGCTACTATCATAACTGCTACTATCATAACTGCTACTATCATAACTGCTACTATCATAACTGCTACTATCATAACTGCTACTATCATAACTGCTACTATCATAACTGCTACTATCATAACTGCTACTATCATAACTGCTACTATCATAACTGCTACTATCATAACTGCTACTATCACAACTGCTACTATCACAACTGCTACTATCATAACTGCTACAATCATAACTGCTACTATCATAACTGCTACTATCACAACTGCTACTATCACAACTGCTACTATCATAACTGCTACTATCATAACTGCTACTATCACAACTGCTACTATCACAACTGCTACTATCACAACTGCTACTATCATAACTGCTACTATCACAACTGCTACTATCATAACTGCTACTATCATAACTGCTACTATCATAACTGATACTATCACAACTGCTACTATCATAACTGCTACTATCACAACTGCTAATATCACAACTGCTACTATCATAACTGGTACTATCATAACTGCTACTATCATAACTGCTACAATCATAACTGCTACTATCACAACTGCTACTATCACAACTGCTACTATCACAACTGCTACTATCACAACTGCTACTATCACAACTGCTACTATCATAACTGCTACTATCATAACTGCTACTATCACAACTTCTACTATCACAACTGCTATCACAACTGCTGCTATCACAACTGCTACTATCACAACTGCTACTATCACAACTGCTATCACAACTGCTACTATCACAACTGCTACTATCACAACTGCTACTATCATAACTCCTACTACTCTACTACTCCTATCACAACTGTTACTATCACAACTGCTACTATCATAACTCCTACTATCACAACTGCTACTACTCTACTACTACTATCATAACTGTTACCATCACAAGAGCTACTATCATAACTGCTACTACTCATAACTGTTACTAGCACAACTGCTACTATCACTGCTACTATCATAAATGCTACTATCACAACTGCTACTATCACTGCTACTATCATAACTACTACTAATATAACTGTTACTATCACAAATGCTACTACTCCTATCATAACTGCTATCACAACTGCTACTACTATACTACTGTCATAACTGCTAATATCACAACTGCTACTACTCTACTACTTCTAATTATAATAATAATAATAATAATAATAATAATAATAATAATAATAATAATAATAATAATAAAAATAATAATAATAATAATATTTGTTTCCTCTCTTTCCATTACTACTACTGCTACTGCTACTACTACTACTACTACTGCTTCTACTACTACTACTACTGCTTCTACTACTACTACTACTGCTACTTATACCATTAATAATAATATTAGTACAATATAATAATATTAATAAAAATAATAATTATTTTTATTAACTTTAATATTATTACTAAAAATATTATTCTTAATGTAAATATTTTTAAAATTCCTCATAATTATTTTTTTCATCTTCATCATCATCCTCATTTCCTTCATCTTCATCTTTTCTTCTGTTGCTTTCTCTTTTTCTTTGCTGTCTTTAGCTTTTCTTTTCATTCTTTTATTTAATTTTCAGTATATTTTGCAGTTTTTCATTTTTTTATTGTTCATTGTCTTTTCTATTTACTCATGTTCGTTATTTTTAAGTTTTTTGTTCTTTCTTATTTTACTTTTTTGCTTGTAATTTTTTTCATTCATAAATATTTATTTTCATTTAATTTGTCCTTTCATTTTTTTTCTTTCCATCCTTTCTTTCATCTTTTATTTCTTTCTCCTTTCCCCGTTTATATATTGCTTAGGTTATTCATCCTTTCTCCAACATCTTCATCCTTCCTCATCTAGAAACAAATTAATTCGTAAAGGCTAAAAGAATAACATAGAGTAAGCAGAATATATGGAATACATTTATCATGCTAATGATCTGCCCACTGATTAATCTTCTCTAGACTTTCATATTAAATCAAAGAAATCTAGTAATACATTATGTATAATAATCCTATAATAAATTATAGTATCCTTAGCTATACCGATAAAACATTTCTGATGCATTAATGTCTAGTGAAGTCGACTGATTAAATCCTGGAGGGATTAATGGATGTTAAGGGCGATGCCACTGTAACTTCAGTGTCACTTTATATTTTGTTTCTATTTACCATGTCAATCAGACTTATAGTTATTTTATCCACACAGGAAATAAACCTATTTGAAATGCAGTTATTTGAAAAGCAATATGTTTATGCGCACACGGTCTCATGTTAAAGAGCCTTGATATCATATACATTAAAAATCCACATTAAAAATTATTTTTATGTGTTTTGTAAATAATTTAAAATATCGTATTATGATGTAAAAAGTATTATGTAAAATAAAAAATAATTGTATTTATGTAAGTAGTACGAAGTATATTAAATGTTCATTAAAATTTCAACATTGTGATGCTATTTAGCTTTTGCTGTGAGGGAGTGTGGGACCGACGATTCTCTCTCTCTTTCTCTCTCTCTCTCTTTCTCTCTCTCTTTCTCTCTCTCTTTCTCTCTCTCTCTCTCTCTCTCTCTCTTTTAAAACACAGGGTTTTACAAGATTATGTTAAGGTTCCTAATTTTATTTACAAGCTAAGAGTTGTTACCTACATCAGCTCATTTGAAAGCCTTTTTATTGTTATGAGACATACAAACATGGAACAGTATGAAGTTGGGCAAACTCTGGGTCAGCCATTTCATTTGATAAACTGATTTTATTTCGTTGATATTATGCTGTATGAACATGTTTCAGACTTATATCACCTAAGGAATAAATGACCTCGTATGAAGTCATGTTCTGGACAAGGGTACAGTCAAAATGTAGTTGCTCCTTGCTGCCCGTCCCGTTGTGAAGAAGCTCACATCTCACTGTGAGATTTACCTTAAAGGTAATCACTGAGGAGGCAAAGTGCAGAGCCGGTGATTTCAAGTGCTTGCAACTTTTCCTAGAGTTCCTGGTGCCATACTCGGTCGAAAGCACCAACAATGTTCAGTGCTCCTACACAGCTGATTTTGCATTCATCCAATGTCTTTTGCCACTTCGGGGAGAGGTTTGACAGTAACAAGGAAGCCAGTGGTAGTCAAAAAACTCTCTCTTTCTTTCTTTTTTTTTACACAGGGTTTTATAAGGTTAGAGGTTCCTAACTTTATTTACAAACTAAGAGCTCTCCTCTCTCTCTCTGTCTATCTATCTGTCTGTCTCTCTCTCTTTCTCTCTGTCTGTCTCTCTGTCTCTCTTTCTCTCCGTCTATCTATATATCTCTCTCTCTCCGTCCATCTATCTGTCTGTCTGTCTGCCTGTCTGTCTGTCTCTCTTTTTTTTACACAGGGTTTGACGATGTTAGGGATCCCTAGCTTTATTGACAAGCTATTTACAAGTTAATTATGCCTAACTTTATTGACAAGCTAAAAGCTGTTACCTACATCAGCTCATTTGAAAGCATTTTTATTGTTATGAAACATACAAGTAGGGAACAGGATGAAGTTGGAGCCATCTGTGGGCCAGCATTTTCATTTGATCAACTGACTTTATCTCGTTGACATCATAATGTTGTACGAATGTGTTCCAGACTCGAGTCATTCTGGGGATAAATGATCTCAGATGAAGTGATATTCTGGAGAAGGGTACAGCCATAGTGAAGTTGCTGCTTTCTGCCCGTCTTGTGGTATAGAAGCTTGCTTCTCGCTGTCCACGAAGTGGAGCCAAGTGTGGTACTTTGACAGTGTTGGCCTTGTACATAACAGTAAGGCCACCCACATCCCTCCTGTGTTGAAGGCTCTGCTGAAATGACAGATCTATCCAGGATGAATCCAGGCGAGAGATGAGACGTCTTGCTCTGTTCTATACTCTGTCAAGCAGTCGCAGATGAGAGGGGGGCAGGCATACCAAGAAAGTGGAGCATACTTAAGGTGTGAGCGTACTTGTGCCTCATACAGAATCTTGCAACCTCTACTGTCAAGCAGATGTGAGATACAGCGAAGTGCTGTAAGCATGCTGGCTGCCTTGTTTGCAAGATTTACAACGTGGTTCTTCATGGTCAGTTTGGAGTCAAATTTCACCCCAAGGATATCAACTTCTTCCACAGGTACCAACACTCTCCCATTCATACTTACTATTGTTCCGGCATGAACATCATGGTGCCTAGAGACCATCATCATTTGTGTTTTCTCAGGTGTAAATGTTACTTGCCATCGGTTTCCCCAAGCTGATATAGCTCTTAGCTGGTGATTGATGTAGCTTAGAGCAGCTGACATTTCTTCTCTTGGATAAGTAAATATCAGAGTACAGTCGTCTGCATATGCATGGGATTCTGGGATGAGATGAAGAAGGTCACTGAAGTAGACATTCCATAACAATGGTCCAAGCACACTTCCTTGTGGAACACTTGCCCCAATAGGATGTCTTGCTGATTCTGTTCCATTGAGAACTACCCTTAGAGATCTACCATAAAGGTAGGAGACATAATGTAAGGCCTGCAATTCCCAGTGCTTGCAGTTTTGCCAAGAGGCCCTGGTGCCACACTCGGTCGAAAGCACCAGCAGTGTCCAGTGCCACCACACAGCTGACTTTGGATTCATCCAATGACTGGTGCCATTTAGTGGAGAAGTTTAACAACAGATCAGCAGAAGAGTAACTTTAGTTTATTTTTGCATATAATGTTTAAATAACATAATTCTTTTCTAGGTTGATGATTGCATATTTCATAATTACTCTTAGACCTTTTTTAGAATGGTGATAATTATGCAGGAACCGGTGATGAATAGTTAACCTGATGATTTCTGAAGGCGTTGTTAAAGTCCATCATATTTTAACAGGTTGAAGAAGCTCCTCTGCGCTGAACGTGCTTGGTATGGAGGCTTATGAGTCTGTCAGCGTAATATGGAGACTACTGTTCAGGCGAGCCATCTGTGTGTTGCTGCTTTGAAAAATGATGGTTGTTAATACATACACTATTTCAATGGATGTAATATTGTTATGACATCGATAAAGTTTTTTACAAGTTTGGAAAGTTTTTCGGTAAAACATTTTGTTATTTTTTCCTTAAAATTAAAAAATAAAAATTCTTTATTTCTGTTAATATTACACTGTGGGGTTTACATATTTTATGGTATTATTACATATTATAAAATACATATTACAAGAAGGCCACTAGTATGCCTAGGTATGCCTAGGCATTTCGGGCAGACACAGGATATGGTTCATATTGATATTAAGGTTAGGTAATTGTAGTGATCAACTAGATTTACAAAATTGAGGTAGTTCAAAATATTTAAGAACTTAACAATTAGTCTATCTATTAATAGAAATAGTCTCGTTTTGGCATGATACAATTTCTATATTGGAGTGTCTTAGGCAAACGTTTGACTATCTTAAAAAAGAATGAAGAAATAGCTGAATTCTGAATTTTATGTTTACAGTCATGTGTAAATTAAGGGGAGTCACATATATCAATAAGTTAAAGCAGTTTTCATGTGGTTAGCTATTGGTGTTTGCATATTTTTGCCTTCAATTTGTGTTGCTATACTTTTGTCGTGAATTATCTTTTACCCTCTGCTATTTATTATCAAGAACTAAATTTTATTACAACTATATAAGAATTTAAGTCTATTAACTTTTCAGGCGTTATAGATGTCTGCTAACAGTATTCGTTAAGGATCACCTACCCAAGTGATAATTAAATCTAGGTAATGAGACTTAAGTTAGCCTTGGTCTTAGCTGAAGAATGTAGAATGCACTCAGACGAATCTAGAACTGAGGTTGAAATAATCAAGTCTCAAGCATAGGAGTCAAGAATTCAGTCTGAACTCTCTAAAATTAAGCAAAGAAGATAATTAGTAGAGATTAAATAGGCAACAAGGGAGAAGGAAAGACATTCTTTTACAAGGGTCAGGGCAAAAAATTTAGCTGAAGTTGCTAATTTTGTTCTCCAATTTAAAGAAAATATATCTTTCTTTAGTTCAGCTGTTGCATAAAAGTGGCCATACGTGGAATGGTTCACTCAGTTTCATTGACAACGTACTGATAAATGGTTACATGAGGTAGGATACTCTTGAGAGATATGATTTTTTCGATCATTCTAGTCTATGTAAGTAGTATTGTTTTCATATTAATTGTTTTCTGAGAAATTTGAACAGAAGTTCAGGAACTTAAATTTTGAGAATAGACATTCCTTAATAGACTTTGGAAAGTTGAAATTATCTTTCATTAATAAGTGGTGCCGCTCCAAAGATGTAAATGGGAACTCTGAGAAATTATTTTGACTAGAAGAATTGCATAATCAGCTTTATGTTAACCTCAGATGTTATATAGAAGAAAAGGATCCATTTAATAATTTTAATGTTAGGTAATAATCATTCTCATTTTGAATTTTCTTCTACTTATTATAAATCTATTTCTAAATTTTATGGTTATTCAAAAATAAGCGCGACAAGAATTTTCAGAGACAAATAAAGCCAGATGTGCAATTTCAGGAATGAGCTCAAAGCTCGATTAATTCCATCCTATATAATGTCCACATAGTCGAGGATTAGGTAACAGTCCTAAGTCTAATTGAAGAGCACTTTGAAAGTTCTTACTTGTTTTTATTGCAAAGACAAAGGCTTCGTCCAGAAGTTATATTGTATCAGACTGCGGGATAAGGTATCAAGAGAAATAACTAAGATAACTACTGTTGCTAAGGTTTGGTGTGAATGTCTAGAATAACTGGAGTAAATTGTTGGCTAGACAAGTACTGTAAAGAACTTGCAGTCCCATTCATTGACAACTAGAACACTATGACAAACATGATATGTATGCAAGGGATAGGGTACATCTCTCTGGGGCAGGGGTGGTAGAGCTAGCTAACTCTGTCGTGGGTGATGTTGCTGAGTTGTCTAGGAGTTTAATCTGATAGAAGACAGAGGTATGGATGTGTATGGGAAGCAAATTAGTTTACATGAGGGATGAAAGCAGCAAAAAATTCCAGGATATATCAAAGAAATGTTCAAAAGTCATTGTTCATCATACAGTTACTAATAACTATTTTGTTGACCAAAGGAACTGATAGACAAACCGAGACTATAGAGGCCAGCGAGTGACTAACTTAAGGTCTGCTATACTAATAGTAGAAGCGCTAGAAATAAGAAAGACAGGCTAAGGTTTATTATATTTATTATTGCTATAACAGAGATAAGGCTCAACCTGAAAGATAGAGAAATAAATTCCTTCTGAATGTCACTTACAAGGCAATAAATTATTCCACACCGATAGGATCAACAGGATGGGTGGTGGAGTGGCGATGTATGTCAGAGACAATTTAAAGTGTTGCATTCAACAAGATATAAAAATTGAAGCGATAGACAACGAATATATTTGGATTCAGATTTTCCAGGGACGTAAAAAGCTAATCTTTGGTGAGATTTACAGGCACCACAACCTTGATAGGAAATATGTTAAAACTTCTATAGGATGAAATTACTGAGGCATCAGGATAGGAAAATGTGTTAAAGGGAGATTTTGTAACGTTAGCCAAATTGATCCTATCAATTTGGCTAGACATGAAAGTCTAGCGACTTTCTTATTATGAACCAGGATTGTTTTTTAAAACAATTTGTGATATAACGAGCTAGATGAAATAACCTGCTTGCGTTGTTCTCCTTAACATGGAATCACTAATTAATAATCTTGAGGCTAGTGATGAGGTTAGGAAAAGTGGTCACCAATCACTCATTTTCAATATATCATGTTAATACTTTAATTACTGCAGTCAAGTCAAAGTCTCTAATTTTCGTGCAGCTGATTTTGTTGGGCTGAGAGATTATCCAGGTGGAGTCGTCTGGGGTGACCTGCTGCGGGTCAGGTAGCTGGAGATGGTTGCTAATATCACATTTTTTCAGAGCATAGTTCATGCTGCCCAAGCAATATACTTTCCAAATTAGAGAAAATAAAAATGACCCTAAATGAATGAACAATAGATTAAAATATTTCAAAGGTGAAAATACAGATATTTACCGTTAATCAAAAAAGGAGAGGGGCACTTAAGGAATCAATAAATTCAATAAATAAAAGAAAATAAGAAAAGCCAAAAGATAATTCGAAATTAAAGACGCAAGGCATCGACGACCAGCCGAAAAGATTTGTTTCAGGCAAATAGGAGTAACATTATGGACAAAATAGGCCCACTTAAAAATTACTCATTCAACACTCATTTCCTCTCAGTTTTTATACAGTAAGATACTAACAAATTTTTCGCAAGTCACTAGTGACATTGTTCTCAGACAAATGGATATTTTAGTGGAACGGATTGTGATAGTGTGACGGATTGTTTAGTGGGACAGATTGTGAAGGATGTGCCTAGTATGGGCCAACAGGCCTGCTGCAGTGTTCCTCCTTTCTTATGTTCTTATTAAATCCAAACAAATCACCAAGCCTGATGAACTGTTCTCTCAGACAGCAATGGAATTTAAAGGGAAACTTAGTAAACGTAGTCTATTCAACATATCACTACAAGTGTGATGAAATGTTTCGGAAACTGACAAGTTGAAGAATGAGAAACTTATGCAACATCTGGGAGTCTTTATTAAGGAAAAGTTTTCACCATACACTGGCTTCAGCAGTTCAGTACAAAGAAGAACGGTGGTAAAGAGAAGTTTGAGGTAATCAGTCCCGCAATTTGGAATCAATGTGTTGAGTCCATCAGTCGTGATGGAAATACAGCATATCATCGTTTTTTTAAAGCATTTATCACATGTGCCAGACACTGCAACTTCATGTGATCTTGTCACTATGACTCCGCCTCCTGCTGCTTCGACTCACCTGGCTGAAGTATATAAGCCACTTCTATCGATTCCAGGCTGAGGGACTGATTACCTCAAATTCCTCATTTTTTTTACACTGCTCTTCTTTATATTGGACTGATGAAGCCACTGTGGGGCGAAACGTTTCCTCACTAAAGATGCTCAAATGTTACACAAATGTCTCATTCTTCATCATATCACTACAAACTGCTATAGTGACGGAAAAGTGGAAAATGGAAAATCCGCTACGTGTCTACGAAGCAGAAGTTAAGTCACAAGTTTCGAACTATTATGGGGAAGAATAATTAAATCGATAGTTGCCGAGGCAATTCGAAAACACATTGAAAGACATAAATTGATCAAAGAATTTACAAACTTTTTTACTAATGTATTTGGGGTGGTAGATCATGATAATAAATATGTTGTTGTGTATACAGATTTCAGAAAGGCCTTTAATAGAGTTCCACACAGGAGATTATTGAGGAAAGTAAAGGCACATGGGATTGGAGGGGAATTTTTTTTCCCTGGATCGAGGCGCAATTGTTATAATAGGCAAAAGAGTTTGCATACATAGGGTGAAATCATAATGGGGATGTTTCGCAAGGTGTTCCATAGGGGTCAGTGTTGGGCCCTTTGTTGCTCACATTATACATAAACGACAAAGATGTGGAACTAAATAACGACGAAAGCAAGTTTGCCAATGACACTAAAATGTTCCGTCAGATTAATTCTGATGAGAACACTAGAGTGCTACAGGAATATCTGAATAGATTGATGCAGTGCTTGAAGAAGTCGCAGATGTAGTTTAATGTAGACTAAATTAAGCTTCTAAACCCAAGAAAAGATAAGTATCATGACACATATAAACTGAATATTGTATATCTCAATCATTCTCAATGTGAAAAAAGATTTGGGAGATCTGGTTAGCAGTTATCTAAGTCCAATAGAGTAGTGCATAATAAAGGTAATAGAATTTTTGGCTTTATATCAAGAAATATAAATTTTAATTCTCAGGGTATACCACAATTTATCCTTGGTAAGACCTCAATTAGGTTACTTTGTATTACATAATGAACATAAAAGCGCTGGAGAATATTCAGAGAAGGATGACAAAAGTGATCCCATGGATCAGAAATATTTC
This sequence comes from Cherax destructor, assembly GCA_009830355.1. Lineage (NCBI taxonomy): Eukaryota > Metazoa > Arthropoda > Malacostraca > Decapoda > Parastacidae > Cherax > Cherax destructor. The sequence goes on from WNWK01003053.1 coordinate 155,406, forward strand.
CATCGAGGATTGATTAGGAGCAGTGAATCTGCACTCTCTAGATAGGTGTAGAATTAGGGAGGGGGATGAATGAGGTGTATAAATAGAAGACAGGAATAAGTAAAGGGATACAAATAACGCGCTAAAAATATCTAACCAAGACAGGACTCGCAGTAGTGGGGTCAAGTTGGAAAAAAATAGATTTAGAAGATATATAGGAAATTAATGGTTTGGTAATAGATTATGAATGAGAGGAACAAACTCACGAGTACCTTCACTGAAGCGAAGACCTTGGATATTTTTAAGAATAGATTAGACAAGTAGGTGTGGGTGGGTGTGAGTTGAATTTGCCTAGCATGAGTCAGCAAGCCAGTTGTGGACCTTTATTTTACTTACTTTCTTATAGGAATGCTCGCTGGTTTGAGAATGTAGTCTTTAAGAGATATTCGTTTCATGTTATTTGCCATGGCACAAAAACTTGCCACATGAGTGCCTGCAGTGCGTCAAGAAACTAGATAAGGCATCTGTAAAGGATTAATTTAAAGTGGGAGCTTCGAATGACGTCCATGTGGCAGTGAGTGTACTAACACTCATATTGGGTCTTGCAACGATGGTCCAATGAATTTTAGACGATTTTTTCTAGTTTATGTACTTTGTGAAGTGAGGAATAACACGGTTTGTTCATATAAGTAATAATGTATTTACTGTGCATATTTTTAAAGAATAAAGTTTTTTTCATTCATTAGTTTTCCTTAATCCTTTCTTAGATTCATGATTGTATGTTCTACAATAACGTCCTACACCTTTATTAATGAAAAGTCATAATTATGCAAAAACTGGTAATGCATAGTGAACCTAATGATTTCAGAAGGGGTGGATACATTCCGTCACATTTTAACAGACTGAAGAACCTCCTGTTGGTTAAATGACCTTGTTATGGAGGCATATGATTCTGTGTAATCAACCAAAAGTGCATCATTCATACACAGAAGGAGGTGAGGGACACAAGCCAATAGTGTAAGCAAGACCTACGTTCATGAGCAGAGGCCCTTCGTCGTGCCAGAGCACCAAGCAAGTGTTAGACTGAGGTAAAGCGCAAAATCTAAACTAGGCTCGACGCACAGTGTTGACATGTACCCGCATGATTTCCTAACAATATTCAAAAGTGATGGAATAAATTTTACAGTACTTATGAGGAGGCTTTCTCAACTGATTCCATGATTCCTCGCAGTTTGCTATTAATGATTGCTCCGTAGAAGCAATATTTTCTTAGGACTGAGTTTTGAATGACTTACAGTAGTTAGTCCCCAGTATAAGACGAGGAACAAGACCCGTCGACAGTGCTGAAGATGATGCTTATTTTTACTGGTTTAGAGTACAGTATCACTGGGAAATTGTCTGGCATCCACAGCAGCCACATGGAACATCGATATGGCTGCTGTGGATACTGGGATGACTATTTCTAAGGTGAAAAGAACAATAGGATTTCTGTTTTGTTATTTGCATAGTTTACTTTATAATCAACATCACTTTCCTATGACCCATCATAGCATCGCTAAGAAAAACCTAAACCTATAGCGTGATGATAAAAAAAATCTAATAATTACTAGTGATTTCTTCCCTCAATAACACCGAGTAGGAAAATCGGCTCAAGTTCCCCACTCAACCCAATCTCGAATTTCGTTGTTTTGGGTTAGTTTAGGTCAAGTATGGTTAGGCTAATTTAGATTAGGTTTCCCTCTATCCATAAAATAATACCAGTTTTTAACATACAACAATGGAAACAAATGAAATGTAAGATTAAGTTAATAAAATGCTGTGCTATGCGAATGGTAAATTGGCATCCCCCGAGTGCAGCTGAAAAAAGTGGAATATTCACTATTTAATGCACCTTTATCAGTCACTCATTTGACTGTCTTTGTAACAGTGAAATACTGTCTGTTATACACAAATAACCGGCACATAGAAGAGAGGAGCTTACGACGACGTTTCGGTCCGACTTGGACCATTTACAAAGTCCTTTGTAAATGGTCCAAGTATGACCGAAACGTCGTCGTAAGCTCCTCTCTTCTATGTGCGGGTTATGTGTATTGTTCCAGTCATGGTATTGTGCTTTTTTTTTTTTTGTTATTTACTGTATGTTATAAATAGGGCGGCTGTGGTGCAAACATCACATGGATGCCAAAACAGTTGACAGAAACAATAAAAACAATGTTTTATACTCATATGTAACTAAAATACTAAACACCCAACAGGAATTACATTAACACACACTCAACAGCAACGACACAACGATGCAGTTAATAGTAATTACACCACCACCTACTCAACAATAACTACACTACGCTACACTCAACACTAACTACGCTACCACATACTTAACAATAATTACTCTACCATAGGCTCAAAGTGACTGTACTACTTCTGAACAGTAATAACACTCCCACACTTTGAAAAGTTATTTCCCCTGTGATTTAGCGCTTCTATTTGATAATAATAATAATAATAATAATAATAATAATAATAATCTCCCACTATCCACTCAAACTACACTAATATAGTCTTTACAGAAACAACACAACAGTAACTCTATTACCAAACATTCAATAAAAATTATTCTTTATAACTCTTAACTGCAATTACCCTGATGCACAGGTTAGGATACGTAACATTTGTCAGGAAACAGGACAAGTGTTTCATAGTCACATGAAAAGGCGCCGCTGGAGCTTTTGATCATTTGACCGAGGCCTTCCGCTGGCTGTACTACAACGCACTCAAAAGAAAATATTCTACCCCACGCATATCCAGTAACTATAATACACACGTACCCACACGCACACACACGCACCCACACACACCTCCACACTCAAAAGTAACTACGTTTCCATACACTCAACAACAACTACACCACTACACATGAAACATAAAATTAACTACTTCACACTCAAGAGTAACTAAACTATTACATAGAAGTCTATCACAGAATTAAAATTATTCATAGTAAAATTCACTCAATAGTAATTACACTACAACACAGACGAGAGTAACTACACTACCATATACTCAACACTGATTACTATATACTCAACAGTATTCCACTTCTACACAATAAACACTAATACATCCATACACTGAACATTACACTACCACACACTCTAACCATCACTGCCACACACTCAACAGTATCTACACTATTACACTCCCAATAATAGCAAGACATACCTAGCAGAGACCAGTGACTTCATTACAGTAATCCCATTAGGAAACTTCCACACCCTCAATACTACTATGTATTCTTTACCACACCTCCACCAGTAACTACAGTAATACTCAAAAACTACTCTATCACACATACAACAGTAACTACACTTCCACACACTCAACAGAAAATAAAGTACAACACACGCAAAAGAAACTACACTACCACACACTGAACTGTACACTAACAAGCACTCATAGTACATTGACACATAATCTCATTTACCTACATTATCAAACACACACAACAGTACTCGACAATAAGCTCAACAAGTCACTATACTACCGTAACACAACAGTGATTACATTACCACACACTCAAAAGAAACTAAAGTACCACAAATTCAATAGAAACTACACTTCTACACACTCAACAGAAATTGCACTACGACTCAATGACCCGTACACTAACAAACACTCATAGCTCAGTACCACATACACTTAACTATATTATCGAACACTCACAACAGTACTCTACAACAAGCTTAACAAGTCACTACACCACCACAACAGAGAAGTGACTACATTACTACACACCCAACAGAAACTACTCTACCTCACTTATGAGTAAAGCCTACAATCAGAAGCAAACATATCAGCCAAATGCAAGAGTGGGCTATAAAGCCCCAGCCTGACACCTCCAGTAACAATAACAAGTTACAGAGGTACTTCTCCTGAAGGAAGGTATTACTTCCATAATGCTGCCTCTTAGCTGATTCACTACACACTTCCGCCAGGCTGTTTTGACTTTAATTGCAAATAAACTTTACGGACAGAAATAACCATGACATTTTTCATACGGGATCAATATCAGAGAGGATTTTTTTTTATTTTGGTTAATTCATATTATATATAAATATAAATATAAATATACATATATATATATATATATATATATATATATATATATATATATATATATATATATATATGTCGTGCCGATTAGGTAAAACTGGTCAATTAGCAAGAACTCATCTAAAATTAAGTCCTTTCTAAAAATTTTTCTTATACGTTTAAAGATATATTTTTTTTCATTTATGTTAATGTAAGAATTTATAATTTTGTACCAAGAGAAACTTTGAAAACCTACCTAACCTTATTACAACAAGCGCAATTTAATTTAGCCTAACCCAACTAAATATATTTTAGATACGTTAACATTAATTTAATAATAAACAAACACAATGAAATATATTTTTTCCGTTATGTTCAGAATGATTTTGGCGAAATTATTGCATACACAAATTTTCACTTGTCTTATATGGCAAGGTGAGTGTTGCTATTTAAGCCAAAATCGCAAGTTTTACCTAATCGGCACGACATATATATATATATATATATATATATATATATATATATATATATATATATATATATATATATATATATATATATATATATATATATATATATATATGTCGTGCCGATTAGGTAAAACTGGTCAATTAGCAAGAACTCATCTAAAATTAAGTCTTTTCTAAAATTTTCTCTTATACGTTTAAAGATATATTTTTTCATTTATGTTAATGTAAGAATTTATAATTTTGTACCAAGAGAAACTTTGAAAACCTACCTAACCTTATTATAACAAGCGCAATTTAATTTAGCCTAACCCAACTAAATATAATTTAGATACGTTAACATTAATTTAATAATAAACAAACACAATGAAATATATTTGTTTCGTTATTTTCAGAATGATTTTGGCGAAATTATTGCATACACAAATTTTCATTTGTCTTATATGGCAAGGTGAGCGTTGCTATTTAAGCCAAAATCGCAAGTTTTACCTAATCGGCACGTACATATATATATATATATATATATATATATATATATATATATATATATATATATATATATATATATAGGTTATACAGATTTTGCTGTTAACCCTATTTTATTTTTTGGGTTTCCCTTTTTAAGTATTCGTCAAAAGGGACCTTTAAGTGATTGCCTAAATTTTTAATCCGTTTTCTGTTTGCTTACTCCAACTATTAGATTAGATTTTGCTTAACTCTTTAAAGCCTTTTTCGACTGGCTTCAAATTTTCAATGCATATATATGGCATCTAGAGCCACATACACGAAACAATTAACATGTGCACGTGCTCTGTGACCTAAGTTGGGGGAAATGTTCCCAGTGTCCTGGAATGACCCTGATAACTACCAAAAGCCTCAGCAGCACGGCTCAGACCCTGAGGAAGAAAGTGTCTTTTATTTCGACAATGGCAGAGAGAGAATCTCAGATGTTTTGGTGCAGATTTGGCCATTTTATGCATAAAAGAGTGTGCAAATTTTTATCCATTAAATAACTAAATAAATTACAGTTTACCTATGCTGAATGGATTCAATATTTAGTGGATAATTCATCTTACTGACAAGATGGGAACCATTAAATTTTGCCTTTGTGTAGGTGAATTTGATAACATAGGAAATTAGTTAAAACTAAGTTGACATTGTTGGTATCCCTGCTATAACTGGAGAATGACACATGTGATGTGGTTTTCTGAAGGTTTGGTCTGTTACTGGGTGGAGTAAGTCCCAGTCAGAATGCTTCTTCTTGTTCAGGTGATGCATTCTATAAAAATGATGACACCGTATAGGTGCAAAGTGGAAATTTTACTGAAATTGTTGAAAACTTGGTTTTGATGGAATCAGATCCAATACAGGAAAATGCCTTTTCTGATAGGCTTTAAACTTTCACTGTCGGCTTTATTAAATAAAGCCGTGCATTTTAATTTACCTCTCTTGTTACATAAACTGTTTCTCATATAAAAACGAGAGAATACTTCTTGTAATTATCTTTCTTTCTCCCATGTGCTGGTTGTTTGTATATTGTTCCAGTCACAGTATTGTGCCTTTTTGTTCTTTGTGGAGGTTTTTTAATTGATTTTGAGCTGTGAGGATGCCAATTTGCAAATTTTTAAAGCAATTTTATCAAACTGGATTTTCGTAAAATAAATAGAAATCAAATATTTTTCGTTACATGGTATTAGAGAATTTGAAATTGTATATAAGTGAGAAGATAACTTTTTTAAGAGTGTTTTATAGAGTGTTTTTAAATTTAAAAAGGATAGACTTTCTTAGCAACTTTTTTCTACAAAATTTTACTTTATTACTCAAGAATGCCTTATTTGCATACATGGCTGCCTGAGAGACAATGTTACATAGGCTACTGCAATTACCTCTTCTTGCTAACTACCTGTGGCATTCCATCAGCACACAGGAATACCATTTTTCCTGATCCTGTATATATCTGTATATAGGAACATTAGTGTTACGTAATTATTTTATGTATTTAATTTTTTATGTTTTGATTCAACTAGGAAACTTTCATAATAAGTGTTTAATACTTAAATCATTTTCACATACTTTTTTCTAAGACTGATTTTTCTTACCTATTATTATTAACCTTTCAATTTTCCTTTCAAATAGTCTTCAAGAGTCTATAAGAATGGCTATACCTCGACACTGGTAAATATTACTAAGAGGAATGTTTGTCTTTATTTTGGAATGTGTTGATAATTTATGAATATCATCAATTGATTTTGCGTTTGAACGCTGACAACTGGATAATGTATATTATGAATATCTGCAATCTTGATGTGCGTTTTTTTTTTTTTTTTTTTTTTTTGGGTGGTCCCTCTGAAATAATATCTCCAGTTTGGCTTCTAAGCTGTTTTTTTTTTTTTGCAAAATTTGAATTAATATAGGGCTTTGCATGTACTTTTTTGCTATTATCGAAAAAATGATAGTTGATTGCCACATCTGATTCGCTTCCAATCTTAGACAGTAATACTTAACTGTGTAAGAAACTTATTCTGCACTCTTCACTAAACTTTTCACGTGTCTTAACGTACAGGGGACTGGAATTATGTAATACAGGGGTACCTTTCTCGGATCTTGAAGCCACCAAAATACATCTAGTTAGATATACCCGAAATGGCACCTTTAAGTGGTCAGAATTTTCTTTTCATTTTTTTCCCCTACCTTTTCATTTTTTTTTCATTACAAGAGAATAACTCATCTGATCGGCTTCAAATTTTCAATGGTTGTGTACGGTAAATGCCAATGTGTGCCTTCAGATTGACATTTTCAGGCTGCCTATGACCAAATTTGTTGAAACCGTTCCCAGTATTCCAGAATGGCCCAGTTAGTTCCTATACCCTCGGCAGTGTAGCTTCAGTGTTGTCTTCTAATTCGACAATGATGAAGAATGAAATTTAAGTTTGTAAGTGCAGATCTGTCCATTTTATTTGTAAAACAATATACCATTTTCATTCTTATCTGATCCCGATATATATATTTCAGTTTGCCTCTTCTGAACGGCTTCACTATTTAATTGCTGATGCATCTTACCCCAAGGATAGTACCTATAAAGTGTAGCAAACTAATCAATAAAGGATAATAGTTAAAAATATAAATTTCTGGAATCTGTGCAATAACTGGAGACTGCCACTTTTGATGAACATTGTCACTGTTGTTGTGGTTTCCTGAATGCATAGTTCTTGCTTGCTACTAAATATTATTGGTGATGCATTATATTACAGTATGGGGCCTCATAGGTTTAGTGTAAATAGGGGCGAATTTGATATTTTATTGAAATTAAAATCTTAGAATAGTTATCTGATTAATTTTAGGAAAATGCCTCATATGATCGGTTTCAAACTTTCACCATTGCTGGGATTTACTAAAAGAAAGCTTGCCGCACACTTTAAGCTGTGTAAATTTCAATCAAATAACTCATATAAAAACATATATATAAAACATATTTTCTTGTACAATTGTAGATAAATTAGAATAAAAAAAAATAAAGAGAAATGAAAACTGAAAAATATATTTATTTTTTCTGAGAGTTTTTTTGAGTTGAATGAGGAAAGACTTTTCAGTTTTGGGGCAGCTGGTCTCTGAGTTAACAAGATAACTCCTCTTCAGTTTACCTACAAGGTTGGTGTTTATTAATACTACTGAATTAGATTTGGGCTGTGTATATCCTAACTTTCCATTATAAATAGGGAATTTGGTTACTTAAGTCCATATGATGAAGTGTGACTGCCTCCTCAGATTCACAGTTTAATATCAGCACCTTCAATGCTGATATTTAACTCATTACAAACCAATGCTATTTTCTGCACTATTCCAGTGGAGTTCACTGAAGTACAGGTGACTAGGGTTATGCATTACAGGGATAGCTTTCTCAGCTCGTAGTTCATGACGTGATAAATGGACGTAGAACCAAGATTCAACTACTCGTTCCAGAATATGTAGAAATAAAATCAGATGAAGCTCTGTTAATAAACTTTTGGAAACGATCCTCCATATATTTAATTTCTGGAATATGTTTAGAAACAGATGAATTATAAAAAAAACTCTTTTACAAAGTCAAGTTAGTGTACTTTAATTTCATGTAGATAAACCATGCCACAGGTGGGGTTGAACTCGTGGCGAATGACTCGTAAAACTCCAGGCCAACGCCCGTCTCCCACCGAGGTAGAGTGACACGAAGAAGAAAATTATTAAGTTTTGATTCTATATTTAGTAATTTATACAGGAGAAAGGGTTACTAACAACTTGCTCCCGGCATTTTAGTCGCCTCTTACGACACGAATGACCTTCAGAAGATTTTTTTTCACTTCTTTCCCCATGGAGATGAATGGAAATAAATAATAACAAGAGCTATTGAACCAGGGATTCTCAACGTTTCCTCCATCATTAACCCCCCGGGGGTTGATGTATTTCTCCATGTACCCCCTTACTTCCATACAAAAAAATTATCGTCTTCATAAAGGGAAAGAAAAACGAAAATGTCAGAAAAAAATAAATGATTCAGGTTTTGCACAAAAATAGCACACACATATTTACCCCTTGTCATGTATTTTTTAACCCCCAAGGGGTAAATTTACCCCTGGTTAGAATCATTGTTAATTGAACTATAAAGAAACTAGAATATAAATAAATAAATAAATATATATATATATATATATATATATATATATATATATATATATATATATATATATATATATATATATATATATATATATATATGTCGTGCCGATTAGGTAAAACTGGTCAATTAGCAAGAACTCATCTAAAATTAAGTCCTTTCTAAAATTTTTCTTATACGTTTAAAGATATATTTTTTCATTTATGTTAATGTAAGAATTTATAATTTTGTACCAAGAGAAACTTTGAAAACCTACCTAACCTTATTACAACAAGCGCAATTTAATTTAGCCTAACCCAACTAAATATATTTTAGATACGTTAATATTAGTTTAATAATAAAAAATACAATGAAATATATTTTTTTCGTTATGTTCAGAATGATTTTGGCGAAATTATTGCATACACAAATTTTCACTTGTCTTATATGGCAGAGAGGTGAGCGTTGCTATTTAAGCTAAAATACGCAAAGTTTTACCTAATCGGCACGACATATATATATATATATATATATTATATATATATATATATATGTCGTGCCGATTAGGTAAAACTGGTAATTAGCAAGAACTCCTCTAAAATTAAGTCCTTTCTAAAATTTCTTTATACGTTTAAAGATATATTTTTTCATTTATGTTAATATAAGATTTATAATTTTGTACCAAGAGAAATTTTGAAAACCTACCTAACCTTATTACAACAAGCGCAATTTAATTTAGCCTAACCCAACTAAATATATTTTAGATACGTTAACATTAATTTAATAATAAACAAACACAATGAAATATATTTTTTTCGTTATGTTCAGAATGATTTTGGCGAAATTATTGCATACACAAATTTTCACTTGTCTTATATGGCAAGGTGAGCGTTGCTATTTAAGCCAAAATCGCAAGTTTTACCTAATCGGCACGACATATATATATATATGTCGTGCCGATTAGGTAAAACTGGTCAATTAGCAAGAACTCATTTAAAATTAAATCCTTTCTAAAATTTTCACTCAGTTTAGAGATATATTTTTTCATTTATGTTAATGTAAGAATTTATAATTTTGTACCAAGAGAAACTTTGAAAACCTACCTAACCTTTTACAACAAGTGCAATTTAATTTAGCCTAACCCAACTAAATATATTTTAGATACTTAACATTATTTAATAATAAACAAAACAATGAAATATATTTTTCGTTATGTTCAGAATGATTTTGGCAAATTATTGCATACACAAATTTCACTTGTCTTATATGGCAAGGTGAGCGTTGCTATTTAGCCAAAATCCAAGTTTTACCTAATCGGCACGACATATATATATATATATATATATATATATATATATATATATATATATATATAATTTTATATATATGTCGTGCCGATTAGGTAAAACTTGCGATTTACTTAAATAGCAACGCTCACTGCCATATAAGACAAGTGAAAATTTGTATGCAATTTTGCCAAAATCATTCTGACTAACGAAAAATATATTTCATTGTGTTTGTTTATTATTAAATTAATGTTAACGTATCAAAATATATTTAGTAGGCTAAATTAAATTGAGATTGTTAATAAGGTTAGGTAGGTTTTCAAATTTTTTGTACAAAATATAATTTTACATTAACATAAATGAAAAATATATCTTTAACGAATAGAGAAAATTTTAGAAAGGACTTAATTTTAGATGAGTTCTTGCTAATTGATCCAGTTTTACCTAATCGGCACGACATATATATATATATATATATATATATATATATTTTTTCGTATGTTCAGAAGGAGTTTGGCGAAATTATTGCATACACAAATATTCACTTGTCTTATATGGCAAGAGAGCGTTGCTATTTAAGCCAAATCCAAGTTTTACCTAATCGGCACGACATATATATATATATATATATATATATATATATATATATATGTCGTGCCGATTAGGTAAAACTTGCGATTTTGGCTAAATAGCAACGCTCACCTGCCATATAAGACAAGTGAAATTTTTGTATGCAATAATTTCGCCAAAATATTCTGAACACAACGAAAAAATATATTTCATTGTGCTTGTTTATTATTAAATTAATGTTAACGTATCTAAAATATATTTAGTTGGGTTAGGCTAAATTAAATTGCGCTTGTTGTAATAAGGTTAAGTAGGTTTTCAAAGTTTCTCTTGGTACAAAATTGAAATTTTACATTAACATAAATGAAAAAATATATCTTTAAACGTAAAGAGAAAATTTTAGAAAGGACTTAATTTTAGATGAGTTCTTGCTATTGACCAGTTTTACCTAATCGGCACGACATATATATATATATATATATATATATATATATATATATATATATATATATATATATATATATATATATATATATATATATATATATATATATATGTCTGCGATTAGGTAAAACTTGATTTGGCTTAAATAGCAACGCTCACCTTGCCATATAAGACAAGTGAAAATTTGTGTATGCAATAATTTCGCAAAATCATTCTGAACATAACGAAAAAATATATTTCATTGTGTTTGTTTATTATTAAATTAATGTTAACGTATCTAAAATATATTTAGTTAGGTTAGGCTAAATTAAATTGCGCTTGTTGTAATAAAGTTAGGTAGGTTTTCAAAGTTTCTCTTGGTACAAAATTATAAATTCTTACATTAACATAAATGAAAAAAATATATCTTTAAACGTATAAGAGAAAATTTTAGAAAGGACTTAATTTTAGATGAGTTCTTGCTATTGACCAGTTTTACCTAATCGGCACGACATATATATATATATATATATATATATATATATATATATATATATATATATATATATATATATATATATATATATATATATATATATAATAAACTTTACCAGTCACAAAAGATCCATGGATCGTGGAGGCCGGACACCCAACCTCGTAACGCCGGGTCTTTCACACAACAAGCCTAGCTTTAGTGAGGCTTGTTCAGTGAAGGACACTAGCCTTCAGTACTCACACTGAAAACGTGGAGGGGAGAGGACGTCTCTCGCTCAGAGTCTGGGTGTTACACGGTCATTGTATCACGTTATCTTGCAGTGTTGTTAAAATAATTTAATAACTACACGCATCCTCTTATCCGTGCAAGTTGAATGCCTTCAGATAGATACATTAATAAGTTACTGTCTATGTAGAAGTTCCACATGGAGTGAAGCCTTCAGGGCACCAAAATTCATTGACACTCGGGCATATACACTGCCATATTTAGATAGAGGTAAGAAATCGTTTGTGATCTGGGGATGAAATGGCAAGTTCTTGGATTGGATTCAACTAATGACCTGACTGTATAATTAACTGATCAGTCATGCACACACACCCTGAGTCACTACACACTACACACCTGAGTCACCTCTAAATCTTGTGTATTTTTCGAGCTCCTGAAATTAAATTATCCACGCGGCTACAACAAAATATATCTGTCATGCAGTCTGTGTGGCAGTAATTGGAACATGTGGGTTCCAGACATTTAAAATATGACATGCCTCTTGTATATCCACAAACACTGCAATAGATTGTGGAACGATAACAAGATAGTGAAGTTAATATTCCTGTTTGGTAATGAGAAATCATCACAATACAATTTTTTTGTAAAATTACAATAAAGTTATGCTGGAGAGAGAGTGATGAGTAATGAGTAGGTGATGGGTCGGGTGGGAGTTAGGTGTAGTAAATGGGTGGCTGGCTGGGAGCGTTGCTTTCATGTGCTAACTCCTAATAAAATCTGATTGGATGTTATCCAGGCGCTTCCTATCTGATGAAAGTCGGAAGTCGTTAACACGAATCACGATGTTATAGATGCACAGTTACGTTGCTATATATCACTCAGATATTATTACATAGCACCAAAACAGATAAATATTATATATCCAATGTGAAAGTAGTGCTTGATGGTGAGAGCTCAGGCCTGCCAGCACTCCATCACACTACATTTGTTCATCATAATATACTTATATATCACTGATTTTGCTGATTTTCATTTCCATGAAGAGGCTTACTTCTGCTAGTGTGTTTTAGAAAGCCCAATGTCAGTGAAAAGTTTTTTCCTGAACAGCCTTCGTAGTTAAGTAATAATTAATATCAGTTTGTGGACAAAATATAACACGTCCCACCACGACCTCATCCTTCTCTCTCTCTCTCTCTCTCTCTCTCTCTCTCTCTCTCTCTCTCTCTCTCTCTCTCTCTCTCTCTCTCTCTCTCTCTCTCTCTCTCTCTCTTCAGATATTTTACAAGTCTTTCAAATGTAATTTCACATTACCCTTCTTCCATTCACATCATTTGCACTTGTTTGTACTTTTGGAAAGAGTTAAAACGGTGAACATGACTCACGAAATCGTAATGACACGATTGCAAACAAACCATACCACAGTTGGGGTTCGTACCCGCGGTCAGAGAGTCTCAAAACTCCAGACCGTCGCGTAAGCCACTGGGCCAGCTAGCTTCAATAAGATTCATCCAACTACGTATATTTCTACACCATAGGGAGGTTAGCATAGGCACCACTGTGTCCCAAATGTATTTCTGCATAGTTGGATGAATCTTATTGAAGCTAGCTGGCCCAGTGGCTTACGCGACGGTCTGGAGTTTTGAGACTCTCTGACCGCGGGTTCGAACCCCACCCGTGGTATGGTTTGAGTTAAAACGGTGTCAGTCACTCAGCGCAAACACCACTCTTCGTCGTTCACCAATTGCGAGAAAGAGAGAACTGACAATTTCAGAATTTCAGTTTGGTAGAAGTATTGGTCAAAATGGTGGAGCTAATTACAAAACTTAAAGTGAGTTTATTATGATCACAAGATACCATGAAACAACTTTGGTAATTTGGTCCTGATATCATTTGCATCTCATGACTTAGTAGTCAAGTTTGTTTCTAACATGGTCCTGCCTATATTGTTTGACATCGTCTTTCTTCAGTGTCTTATTGTTTGTCTTGAGAATAATTGAATGATTTCTGGGTCATTTTCTAACTGAACCTGCTTTATATTTATTTTTGACTTGTGAAATCTCTGCAATTTTCGTATTATTATCCGACTGTCTTCTAAGAATGGATAAAAAGTAGACAAATAATTTATGGAAAAGCTGATCACGATTTTGTTGTTTCTAATTATCTTCTCGAATACCAATTCGTATTAATCGATTATTTTCTTTTGTATGATATTTGTAATTCTGTAAGGTAATTATTGTTGTAGACACGTTGTTTTTCTAACAAATATTTGAAGCTTTGGAAAATGTATCATACATCAACTGAAGTGAAATCAGCACCAAAATCAATATGGAGGTTCAAGAAAAAAACATGTTTGAAAAAAACTGAGGAACCATAATCCATTTTTGTGACAGATGTAAATATTTAAGGCAATAAATAATAACATTTTTATTTTGAATTATAACCATATTAAAGTAGTGATGTCATGTTGAGAAGATGTAAACACATGAATCAGTAAAATAGACAAGAATATACATTTCATTGAAAGACGTCAAGGGACAGCCGTCGAATCACCACGGTTCTCTGACATCATCTGCAATGTAAATGAAGTTTACTGTCTAGACTGTCAAGGTCGACTTTCTTATTTCCATAACATTGAAGGTAATTGGTGTCTCGCCTGGACCTGTCTCCACCAAATTCCTCAACATAATAAATATCTAACAGTTTAAATATTTTACTATAACAGCTAATAATTCTTGACTTTTTTGACTTCTCGTGATAGCGAATATTTACTCCATATAAAGACTTAAAAAGTAGAAAGCATGTTTTTTTTCTCAGCTTTTATTGGAGCTAACCCAAGGCTGATCTTTATTATATGGAATTATGTCAAGATACTAGCTGTAAATTTCGACTTAACTATGAGTCTCGTTTACAGACATCAGTGCCTTGTGATTCCAAATACCTCATTTTGTGGACATGTTTTCATAAGTATTTTAATGTTTGTAGCTTTTTAATTAGTGCAGACATAATGTGTAGCAATTCTGGTCACCATCATATTCTTGATCATTATAAATTCTAAAATCTTATAAATGTTGTTGGCTGGAATGAATGGACAATTACTTTTTTCCCCTTGGTTTGATGAATATTCTTTCTGTGAGACCTACTGTTTGAAAATAATTACACCGGTTTGATGGGTTATTTAATTAATAAGAATAATCACAGTACTGGCAATTCCTTACAGCTTACAAGAAAGTTTCACACTTAACTAGACAATCCGTAGTTTCGTTGCTGCTCTGATCCACAATAGAACAAATGATCCATAAAAACCTTGAGTTACTACTGCACTATAGCTAAGCAATTTCATTTCTTGAAGCAAAATATGATCTCAGTATTTAAAATTAATGAAGGCAAATATTTGTCTAACCTGTTTTAATACTACCCAAGTAATTGTTTTTATCACCTTTTACTCATGTGCAAGTTGAGTGTTCTACCTTATTGTGTTACTACTACTACTACAACTTATATCACTACTACTTCTACCACCACTAGTATTACACCTCACTTTCAGCCTATATATACGCTCTGTGTCCATGTATTGTTTGTAACGGCTTGAAAAAGCTCCTGGAGAGCGAAACGTTGCCACAATAAAATGTCACATTAGTTGCATTTGTGTCCTTTTACTTAACATAGTGTCGGTAATTCTACCAATATTAATACAGCCTCTTGACTTACCATTCGTAGTGCAGCCTAGGCGACTAGGCGCCGAAGGGTGTTGCCCACTGCAATGGGCCTGATTCCTCCATCCTTTTTCCGGAGGGCACACAGTGAGGCACCAAAGAAAAGGGGTCTAATGGCCTATGGGACACTGCCAGCCAGGCACACATTGGAAAATTTGGTGTGTTCAGACAGCAACCTCTCTGAAACCTCACCAAGTGCTGGATTGAGCATTTGTTTTAAGTGTTGTGGCCTTAAACCGGTGAAACCTCCTGCTGAGCCCTGTGGAAATGACAAAGCAGCTTTATGCACCTAAGCGTCCTGTAAGGTTAAATGTTCTTCACCTGCTGCAATGTCAGGGATGTCATTGTTGGTACTGGGAACCCTGGGTGGATGTTTGTCCTTCAGGGCTTGTGCTGTAATGAAGTCCTTAGGAGCGATGGTATCCTCACTGGATATAAGCCTCAGTGCTCCAATAGTATTACCCTCTTCTATTTTTCTGTTAATGTGAGCCCTTATTTTTGAGGTGTCAGGTGTCCTGTTGTTGGCATTTGCCCACCGGGTGTTTGACGCCCTGGAGGGAAGACGGACGAGGTTGTCATCTCTAGGGAATTAATTTATTGCACTAATAACATATGAGCTAGTGATTTGTCCCTCCTTGGTGGGACAGCCAAACAGGCATTGCCAAATAGCAATAGGTTCTGCCAGGATCCGTTGTTTACAGGGAAATCGTTGACTTTCTTCAAGAGGTCGGCGAATTTGCTAGCAGTTTGATGGCGAGCTGTTTTGGGGATGTGTCAGCGTCCTGGTGGATGCTAAGACTGGAGACAACACTCATTTTAAAGTTTCATGAAAGATTACCATAGAGGAGTATAAAGATAATAATCTTTATGGTTACTAATATTTGTTTCCCTTAAATTTATATTTTGGAAATTAATATTATTTTGGATAATTTTTATTTACTGTATTCAGATTGACATTAAAGCTCTCTTATTTTATTTTAGTGGACCTTTCAAAGAAGTAATCGGAATCTAATTTATGTATTTGCTAATCTAAATTGCCAATTTTCACACAACAGTTCTAATATATTGACTGAGTTCCAGTTTATTACTTGGTCAATTGACTTGTTAGATGGTTCTTTTTTTACAAAGAAAATAATCAGAAAGATAAACATTTTGGAAACTAACTTCTTTCTTTTCTGCTTGAAACTTGATAAGGAATGTTATGTTTCCCCTTGTGGGATTACCTCTTAGTTAAGATTATAACAATAATAATGGCATGTTCAATAGAAATTCTAATGAACAGTCTCTTTCTAACTAAAAAGTTCCCTCAACTTTAGTAGGGTGTCACGGGGTGCCATAGGGTGCCATGAAGTGTCACAGGGTGTCATGGAGTGTCACAGGGTGTCATGGAGTATCACAGGGTGTCATAGGGTGTCATGGAGTGTCATAGGGTGTCATATAGTGTCACAAGGTGTCATGGAGTGTCACAGGGTGTCATGGAGTGTCATAGGGTGTCATAGAGTGCCACAAGGTGTCATAGGGTGCCATGGAGTGTCATAGGGTGTCATTGAGTGTCACAGGGTGTCATAGAGTGTCACAGGGTGTCATGGAGTTTCACAGGGTGTCATAGGGTGTCACAGGGTGTCATGGAGTGCCACAAGGTGTCATGGAGTGTCATAGGGTGTAATGGAGTGTCACAGGGTGTCATGGAGTGTCACAGGACGTCATGGAGTGTCACATGGTGTCATAGGGGGTCATGGAGTGTCACAGGGTGCCATAGGGTGTCATGGAGTGTCACAGAGTGTCATAGAGTGTCACAAAGTGTCATAATGTGTCCTGTTGTGTCACAGGGTGTCATAGGGTGTCATGGAGTGTCACAGAGTGTCATAAAGTGTCAAGGAGTGTCACAGGGTGCCGTAGGGTGTCACAGGTTGTCATAGAATATCAAAGAGTGTCACAGGGTGTCATAGACTCTCCCAGGGAGTCATAGAGTGTCACAGGGTGTAGCAAGGTGTCACAGGGTGTCATAGAGTGCCACAGGGTGTCATAGAGTGTCACAGGGTGCCATAGAGTGTCATTGAGTGACACAGGGTGTCATAAGGTGTTATAGAGTGTCACAAAGTGTCCTAGGGTGTCACAGAGGGTCACAGGGTCTCACAGAGTGTCATAGGGTGCCTTAGTGTCACGAGTGTCATAGGGTGTTACAGAGTGGCACAGAGTGTCGCAAGGTGACACAGGGTGTCATAGAGTGTGATAGAGTGTCACAGGGTGTCATAGGGTGTCATAGAGTGTCACAGGGTGGCACAGGTTGTCACAAGGTGTCACAGGGTGTCATAGAGTGCCACAAGATGTCGCAGGGTGTCATAGGATCTTATAGAGTTTCACAGGATGGCACAGGGTGTCATAGAGTGTCACAGGGTGGCACAGGGTGTCACAGAATGTCTAGCACAGGGTGTCACAGAATGTCTAGCACAGGGTGTCATAGGGTGTTATAGAATGTCAAAGGGTGTCACAAGGTGTCAGAGGGTGTCATAGAGTGTCGTAGAGTGTCACAAGGTGTCATTGAGTGTCACAGGGTGGCACAAGGTGTCATAGTGTCAAAGAGTGTCACAGGCTGTCACAGGGTATCATAGGGTCTTATAGAGTGTCACAGGGTGTCACAGGGTGTCATAGATTGTCACAGGGTATCATAGAGTGGCACAGGGTGGCACAGGGTGTCACAGAATGTCACAGTGTGTCATAGGGTGTCACAGGGTGTCATAGGGTGTTATAGAGTGCCACAGGGTGTCATAGGGTGTAATAGAGTGTCACAGGGTGTCATAGGGTGTCACAGGGTGTCATAGCATCATAGGGTGTCACAGGGCGTCACAGGGTGTCATAGAGTGTCACAGGGTGGCACAGGGTGTCACAGAATGTCTGGCACAGGGTGTCACAGGGTGTTATAGAATGTCACAGGGTGTCATAGAGTTTGACAGGGTGTCATTGAGTGTCACAGGGTGGCACAGGGTGTCATAGTGTCAAAGAGTGTCACAGGGTGTCATAGAGTGTCACAGGCTGTCACAGGGTATCATAGGGACTTATAGAGTGTCACAGGGTGTCACAGGGTGTCATAGATTGTCACAGGGTATCATAGAGTGTCACAGGGAGGCACAGGGTGTCACAGGGTGTCATAGGGTGTCATAGGGTGTTATAGAGTGTCACAGGGTGTCATAGGGTGTAATAGAGTGTCACAGCGTCTCATAGGGTGTCATAGGGTGTCACAGGGTGTCATAGGGTCATAGGGTGTCACAGGGCGTCATAGAGTGTCACTCTGTGTCATAGGGTGTCACAGGGTGTCATAGGGTGTCATAAATATCACATATTTAACATAATTTATTGTTAACGCAGACATTCAGTATGAACATTGTCTTTCAACATTAAACTACATGAAGCGGAAACCAACAGTTTGACAGACACAGCTGGGCTGGACCTGCAAACTGAAGCGATAATCCCTTAGAACAAACAGCAAATATCACAAAAATTGTTGCTTCACAAAATTGTTAATCATACACTCCATTACAATCATGAACCAGATGAAGTTTACTCCCCAAAAATACAACCAGATGAATAGCAATAGTAAAATTACAATGAGAAATCAAAGGAAGCAGTTAACTAAAAGCAAGTAGAAGAATTTAGATATATAAATAAAAAAGGTTAGACGAAGAAACATTCTGGTGGGATCACCAAGAATACAAACATTCTCTCAACACAATGTAAATACACGTAGGATGAAGGTGGTGGATCGAAGAATGTTGCCAGTTGCACTTGGTCACTGGTGTCAGATGCTCGCTCAGACGAGAGTCTAACATCATGTTCAAGAGCCTTACCAAGCTGCCGCAATATTTCCCTGCCAACATGAAAGGTATATTTCTCTTTTAGGTAAAGTGGAAACACTCAGCAATATCAAAGATTCGACACAAAACAAAGAAACAAACATACTGAAATACTGTAATAGATTCTTGGATGTTGCATTTTAGTTTTCCACGACTACTTTGATTTTCATACAAAATATTTGAGAAGTTTATTTACTGGAACGATTTCATGGAGAGTTTCCAGTGCTGTTTTTGCATTAGGCGTGTAATATTTTTATTATTATACATTAAAACGCATATATATGTTGAGTCTAATAAGCCGAATTGGTGAATTAAGTAGAACTGCCTTGAAAACAGAACTTTTCCAGAATTCTCATATACAGAACAATAAATACTTTTTTTCATTGACAATAGTACTGACAAGTCCACTCCCAAATATCTGAATATATTCACCTCTTCCATACTCCCTCCATTATTTTATTACCTAAATTATTTGATATATTCAACACCTTGCTCTTTCCATTGTTCACTTTTAATTACTTTATTTTACATATCCTCCTAAATTAGTCCACAAACCTTCGCAACTTATCTTCAGAACCATACATTCCATAACCTGAGCGTTACTACCCTCCTAAATACTCTTTAGTTGTTTTCAGTAACCTTTCACCTGTTCCATACACTTGCAGCATCTGCAACATTAATTCCCTATCCACCCTGTCAAATGCCATTTCCAATGATATAAATGCAATGAATTTTTTTTACCCTTATCTAAATACTGTTCACTTCAAGCTTTAATGTAAACACTTAGACTGCACATCCCGAACCCTTCCTAAAGTCTGCTTGTTCATCTGCGATTCTACTTTACGTCGTACCCTTAATTCTTTCAATAATAATTCTACCACACACCTTAATAATTCTACCACACACCTAAATAATTCTACCACACAGCTTAATAATTCTACCACACACCTTAAGAGGTATACTCAACCGGCTTATACCCCTATAATTCTTACATTCTCTTTTGTCCAATTTGCATTTAGACATATGCACTATGCACGCTCATTGCAAATATCTAGGTACTTAACTTATTTTATATATATTTATTCACATATGCCTTTGGTAAGGGTTAACTTTGCCGAATAGTCATAATGAAAATTTGTTTTAGTCATAAATCAGGAAAAATCAATCTCAGCAGTATGAAAAAAACATAAAAAGCTAAAAAAAAACCCGATAGTTTAAGGGAGGTAAGGTGAGATTTCTATGTTAGTTGTGATCAAAAAAATTGAAATATTTATATAAAAAAATGTCCTTTATACGTTTAAAGATACATTTTTTCATTTATCTTAATATTAAAAATAATGATTTTATACCAAAAGAACCTTAGGAAACTTACCTAACTTTATTATAACAAGCGCAATTTAATTTAGCCTAATCCAACTAAATATATTTCACAGTTGTTGTTATAGCACATGTTTACTATGATTTTATTGCATATATATGTATAATATATATATATATATATATATATATATATATATATATATATATATATATATATATATATATATATATATATATATATATGTATATATGTAGGTAGTAGGTTGGTAGACAGCAACCACCCAGGAAGGTACTACTGTTCTGCCAGGTGACTGTGAAACAGAAACCTGAAACTGTTTTACATGATGGTAGGATTGCTGGTGTCTTTTTCTGTCTCATAAACACGCTGGATAACAGGTATATCTAGCTACTTCTACTTACACTTTAGGTCACACTACACAGGCATGCACATGCATATATATACATACACACATCTAGGTTTTTCTTCTTTTCTTAATAGCTCTTGTTCTTTTTATTTTCTCTATTGTCCATGGGGAAGTGGAAAAGAATCTTTCCTCCGTAAGCCATGCGTGTCGTATGAGGCGACTAAATGCCGGGAGCAATGGGCTAGTAACCCATTCTCCTGTAGACATTTATTAAAAAGAGAAGAAGAAAAAATTTATAAAACTGGGTTGTTTGAATGTGCGTGGATGTAGTCGGATGATAAGAAAGAGATGATTGCCGATGTTATGAATGAAAAGAAGTTGGATGTCCTGGCCCTAAGCGAAACAAAGCTGAAGGGGGTAGGCGAGTTTCAGTGGGGAGAAATAAATGGGATTAAGTCAGGAGTATCTGAGAGAGTTAGAGCTAAGGAAGGGGTAGCAATAATGTTGAAGGATCAGTTATGGAAGGAAAAGAGGGAATATAAATGTGTAAATTCAAGGATTATGTGGATTAAAATAAGGGTCGGATGCGAAAAGTGGGTCATAATAAGCGTGTATGCACCTGGAGAAGAGAGGAGTGTAGAGGAGAGAGAGATATTTTGGGAGATGTTAAGCGAATGTATAGGAACTTTTGAACCAAGTGAGAGAGTAATTGTTGTAGGGGACCTAAATTCTAAAGTAGGAGAAACATGTAGAGAGGGTGTGGTAGGTAAGTTTGGGGTGCCAGGTGTAAATGATAATGGGAGCCCTTTGATTGAACTTTGTATATAAAGGGGTTTAGTTATAGGTAATACATATTTTAAGAAAAAGAGGATAAATAAGTATACAAGATATGATGTAGGGCGTGGTGACAGTAGTTTGTTGGACTATGTATTGGTAGATAAAAGACTGTTGAGTAGACTTCAGGATGTACATGTTTATAGAGGAGCCACAGATATATCAGATCACTTTTTAGTTATAGCTACAGTGGGAGTAAAAGGTAGATGGGATACAAGGAAAATAGAAGCAGTAAGAAGAGAGAGGTGAAGGTTTATAAACTAAAAGAGGAGGCAGTTAGGGTAAGATATAAACAACTATTGGAGGATAGATGGGCTAGTGAGAGTGTAGGCAATGGGGTCGAAGATGTATGGGGTAGATTTAAAAATGTAGTGTTAGAGTGTTCAGCAGAAGTTTGTGGTTACAGGCGAGTGGGTGCGGGAGGAAGAAGAGCGATTGGTGGAATGATGATGTAAAGAGAGTAGTAAGGGAGAAAACGTTAGCATATGGAGAGGTTTTTACAAAGTAGAAGTGATGCAAGGAGGGAAGAGTATATGGAGAGAAAAAGAGATGTTAAGAGAGTGGTGAAGCAATGTAAAAAGAGAGCAAATGAGAGAGTGGTGAGATGTTATCAACAAATTTTGTTGAAAATAAGAAAAGTTTTGGAGTGAGATTATAAGTTGAGGAAGCCTAGGGAACAAATGGATTTGACAGTTAAAAATAGAGAGGAGAGTTATTAAATGGAGAGTTAGAGGTATCGGGAAGATGGAGGGAATATTTTGAGGAGTTGTTAAATGTTGATGAAGATAGGGAAGCTGTGATTTCGTGTATAGGGCAGGAGGAATAACATCTTGTAGGAGTGTGGAAGAGCCAGTTGTGAGTGTGGGGGAAGTTCGTGAGGCAGTGGGTAGAATGAAAGGGGGTAAGGCAGCTGGGATTGATGGGATAAAGATAGAAATGTTAAAAGCAGGTGGGCATATAGTTTTGGAGTGGTTAGTGTTGTTATTTAATAAATGTATGGAAGAGGGTAAGGTACCTAGGGATTGGCAGAGAGCGTGTATTGTTCCTTTGTATAAAGGCAAAGGGACAAAAGAGAGTGCAAAAATTATAGGGGAATAAGTCTGTTGAGTGTACCTGGTAAAGTGTATGGTAGAGTTATTATTGAAAGAATTAAGAGTAAAACAGAAAGCAGGATAGCAGATGAACAAGGGGGCTTTAGGAAAGGTAGGGGTGTGTAGACCAAGTGTTTACAGTGAAACATATAGGTGAACAGTATTTGGATAAGGGTAAAGATGTTTTTGTGGCATTTATGGATTTGGAAAAGGCGTATGATAGGGTAGATAGGGGGCAATGTGGCAGATGTTGCAGGTGTATGGAATAGGAGGAAGGTTACTGAAAGCAGTGAAGAGTTTTTATGAGGATAGTGAGGCTCAGGTTAGAGTGTGTAGGAGGGAAGGGGACTATTTCCCAGTAAAAGTGGGCCTTAGACAAGGATGTGTGATGTCACCGTGGTTGTTCAATATATTTATAGATGGGGTTGTAAGAGAAGTGAATGCGAGGGTCTTGGCAAGAGGTGTTGGGCTAAAAGATAAAGAACAAATACAAAGTGGGAGTTGTCACAGTTGCTTTTGCTGATGACACTGTGCTTTTGGGAGATTCTGAAGAGAAGCTGCAGAGGTTGGTGGATGAATTTGGTAGGGTGTGTAAAAGAAGAAAATTGAAAGTGAATATAGGAAAGAGTAAGGTGATGAGGATAACAAAAAGAATAGGTGACGAAAGATTGGATATCAGATTGGAGGGAGAGAGTATGGAGGAGGTGAATGTATTCAGATATTTGGGAGTGGACATGTCGCGGATGGGTCTATGAAGGATGAGGTGAATCATAGAATTGATGAGGGGAAAAGGGTGAGTGGAGCACTTCGGGTCTGTGGAGACAAAGAACCTTGTCCATGGAAGTAAAGAGGGAATGTATGAGAGTATAGTTATACCAACGCTCTTATATGGGTGTGAAGCATGGGTGATGAATGTTGCAACGAGGAGAAGGCTGGAGGCAGTGGAGATGTCATGTCTGAGGTCAATGTGTGGTGGAATATAATGCAGAGAATTCGGAGTTTGGAAATTAGGAGGAGGTGCGGATTACCAAAACGATTGTCCAGAGAGCTGAGGAGGGGTTGTTGAGGTGGTTTGGACATGTAGAGAGAATGGAACGAGACAGAGTGACTTCGAGATGTATAAATCTGTAGTGGAGGGAAGGCGGGGAGGGGTCGGCCTAGGAAAGGTTGGAGGGAGGGGGTAAAGGAAGTTTTGTGTGCGAGGGGCTTGGATTTCCAGCAAGCATGTGTGAGCGTATTTGATAGGAGTGAATGGAGGCATATGGTTTTTAATACTTGACGTGCTGTTGGAGTGTGAGCAAAGTAACATTTATGAAGGGATTCAGGGAACCGGCAGGCCGGACTTGAGTTCTGGAGATGGGAAGTACAGTGCGGCACTCTGAAGGAGGGTGTAAATGTTGCAGTTTTATAACTGTAGTGTAAAGCACCCTTCTGGCAAGACAGTGATGGAGTGAATGATGATGAAAGTTTTCTTTTCGGGCCACCCTGCCTTGGTGGGAATCGGCCGATGTGTTAAAAAAAAAAATATATATATATATATATATATATATATATATATATATATATATATATATATATATATATATATATATATATATATATATATATGTATAATTTTATATATAATTGTAACCACGAACGAGTGGTATTGATCAATAACTACACTGCACTAGCTGGGCCGAACCCGATGCTTGGCCCGCCTCATGGTGGGGGAAACACATGACGCTCTAGTCACTGAACCACACAATCCTTAAAGTAGAGCATCCAAGGACACTTAGAGGCGTCCACACCACCGTATGTCCTTGGGTAGCGAGTAAAACATTCAGTTCTACTGGATGCGCTGCTCTTAAGATTGTGTGGTTCAGTGGACAGAGCGTCATGTTTTTGCTCACCATGAGGCGGGCCAAAGCATCATGGGTTCGACCTCTGGCTAGTCCAGTGTAATTATATATATATATATATATATATATATATATATATATATATATATATATATATATATATATATATATATATATATATATCTCCTTTAGTTTATAAACATTCTCCTCTCTCTTACTTGCTGCCTCCAATTTTCTTGTATCCCATCTACCTTTAACTCTCAATATAGCTACAACTAAAAGTTGTCTGATATATCTGTGGCCCCTTTATAAACATGTACAGCCTGAGGTCTACTCAACAGTCTTTTATCTACCAATACGTGCCAACAAACTACTGTCATTACGCCCTATATCATATCTTGTATTCTTATTTATCCTTTTTTATCAAACTCCTTTCTATAAAAAGTTCAATCAAAGGTACCCCATTATCATTTACACCTGGCACACCCATTGTAAACCTTTCTCCTACTTTAGCATTTAGGTCCCCTACCACAATTACTCTCTCACATTGTTCAAAAGTTCCAACACACTCGCTTAACATCTCCCAAAATCTCTATCTCTCCTCTCTTCTCCACGTGCATTCCCACTTTTCCACTTCGACTCTAATTTTAATCAAGATAATCCTTGAATTTATACATTTATATTCCCTCTTCTCGTTCCATAACTGATCCTTCAATATTATTGCTACCGTTTCCTTAGCTCTAACATCTCTCAGATATTCCTGACTTAATCCCACTGAATATCCTCTACCCTCTTCAGCTTTGTTTCGCTTAGAGCTAGGGCACCCATGTTTTCATTCATAACATTGACAATCATCTCTTTCTTTTCATCTGCACTATATCCACGCACATTCAAACATCCCAGTTTTATAAAGTTTTCTTCTATATTTTTTTAATAATTTATACATTAGATGGGGTTACTAGCCCATTGCTCCTGGAAGAGAACAAGAAGTACTAATAAAAAATCAGAAAAATCCAGATAATGCGTATAAATATGCGTGTGGATGCCTGTGTAGTGACCTAAGTGCAAGCAGAGGTAGCAAGATATACCTGTTACCCCACGCGTTTATGAGACAGAAAATGGACACCAGCAATCCTATCATCATGTAAGACAATTACAGGTTTCTGTTTCACACTCGGGAGGACGGTAGTACCTCCCTGGGTGGTTGCTGTCTACCAACCTGCTACCTATATATTCAAATAACAATACTGTGACTGGCGGGGAATGGAAGCCCGCCAAAATTCAGAGTTGGCTTGGTCTACTCGGCCATCAATGCTTCAAACATCAGGTACCAGTATCACTGAACATGGGTAACATGTCACCCGTCATGCGAGCATCTACGTGGCCATCGAAACTACCGAACTAATTTCACTCCCTCCCGTCTTCACCAGCATTACATATATTAATGCACCCACGAGCGAGTGGGTTTTAATTAAATAACAATACTGCGACTGGCCGATAATCCAACCCCCGATAATTTAGTTTCACGGGAGATGTGCTAAAATATCGAGGGG